>APFE030384658.1:0-20890 GCA_000404065.3 Pinus taeda
ATAAAAATGGGAAATTGGAGGATTTGTTCTCGAAAAAGGGCTTAACTGTCGAACCAATGTTGAGAAACCAAGTGCAATGTAGACTAACACTTAATTCCACTTTCTTGGTAATTACTTGTGAGAATTATTGTTCTTTTAGTATTTACTTAATATTCTTCATCAAGAAATTACACTTTTGTTCAAATGTTCAAGGAAATAGAAATTACAGTGCACAAGAGATAAGAGACACTAGAAACTAGGCTAGTCTCTAGGGAAAAACCCACAAGGGGAAAATACACAATCTTTTACTTATAAATCTTTACAACAAGAGCGAAATCCAAGTCATAGAAAAAATAACTAATGCTAATTACCCAAGTGACAAGTCAACCCTCCAAAGATCTATTCACAAGATCTGACATGCATGTCCTTCTATGCTACATTCCATAGAGATGAGGTGCTTTAGGAATTCACATAACCAGAGAAAGAAATCGCATAACCAGAGATGAGGTGCTTCAAGAATTCACATAACCAAAGAGAGAAGGAATTTTGTATATCCATAGAAAAGCCTCTTCAAATTTTTTTTATGTAACCCTCACATAATGACAATTAAAATTGCTCCTTTGAGGAATGTGAGTAGGTCAAATATATAGTCTTTTGTTCATTTAAATGGTTGCCACTTAAGTTAAGCTGACTTGTCTTCATGGAGGGTCGAGTTCATTAGAGAAATTTTGAGGTCTAAAATCCACCTCAAAACAAAAATGTACAACCAAAATAAAATTTATAAGAACCAATAGAATTCAAGATGATGATGTCAACCATGGGGGATGATTCATCATTTTTGGAGTAAAAAAGTAAAAGGTTAAAAAATAAAAAAACTATTTTTTCAACTCGTATTTTCAACTTATCTCCCTACAATTTTACTCAAATTTGGAGTGGGAGCACTCATTTGAAGCATAATTTACTTCCTCATCCAAGGGGTACCCATGTTGCATACTTTTGATGGACCCTGCCACACAAAAAATGAGAAATGGATGAAAAGCATGATTTTGATCACGTTTTTCATGTATTTTTCATTTTTCATGTAGCAGCATCCATCAAAAGTATTCAACAAGGGTACTTTTTGGATGAGGAATTAAATTCCACATCCAATGAGTGCTCCTGCTAGAAGTTTGAGTAAAACTATAGGGAGATAAGTTGAAAATACGAGTTGAAAAAGTAGTTTTTTTTCCCTCTAAAATAGGATGATATAATCTAATATTATTTTATTATTTCCACTATTATTCTATAATATTCGTTAGGAGGCCCATTTTCGACCTCAAAATTTCTATAATGGGTCTACTTTGGGACAAGCTACACACTTTTTAAAATCCAATTTTCTTTCTTTTAGATATCCAAATGGGACATGATAAAAATTATTTTTCTTTTGACTCAAATGAATTATTTTGTCTCTAGCATGAAGAACATGCTTAAATAAACACATCAATAGAAAATTATAAATTATGAAGACTGACCATAGTTACAATTTCAACACTCCCTCTTAACTAGGGAGGTATTCATAATGAATCATCAAGATATTCTCAAGTTAAATACTTATATAAGAAATGATCTAGATTGATAAGCATTGTTATAAATATCATCATGACCAACATTGTCAAATTACGAAGGCCTTCAAAAGTAAGCTCTATCTCTCCACTAGATCAAAGCATAATTATTGGAGGCATTTAAAAGGACACCTCACAACCACCTCTCTGAGGAACATACTCCACCTAGGTTCCTTAGGGTATGTTCTCCATATGATTGTTTCCTAATTCAGTGTCACAGTACTTGACACAAGGAAATTTCAGTCCACCAGACCATTCTTAAATAAGGTCAATGTAATTGACTTAGGGTGTTAATCCTAATTGGTCACAACACATGACACAAGAATTCTAGTCCATGATGCTAGTCCAATCTACTATTCTCCCTATCTGGGTCCATGTACTTGACATAGGGTGTTAAGCCTAATTGATCATAGTACATGACATAGGGAGAAAATAAGTGTACATCGTCACTACCTCTCAATTTGGGAGGAGTTATCCATAAGCCCAAGCTTGTCTCCGGAGCAATCAAGCTTACCTTACATCACTTACATGTTCATCTGTGGAGATATATTATAGCTTCTCAACTCCCATCTACACCATATCACAAATAATAATGTTCTTCGACATTTCAGGAAAAACCAAGTTCTTTAACAATCTTCATACTAGTTCAATCATTACAAAGTATCATGGTTGAATCCAGCACACCATCAAATAGTTCATCAAATAAAAACATTTTATTGAGCCAAATTGCTTCACAACTAACTACACAAACTACCATATCGTGTGCCTTCATAATGCTTAGTGCAATAGTGATGCAGAAGCATCTCATATTTTTATTCTATGTAATTATTTAAATTGGAAAATCTAGAATTTTATAGATTTTGGAATAATTCTAGAATTAATTAGAAGATTAGGAAGTTGGGATAGGTTCATAAAGTTTAGAAGATAAATATCAACTTCCTCTAATTATCTAGGAAGAAGTTCCTCTTGAAGAGATTCGAGAGATTTCTTCCATCCTAAATAAATAGCTATGTAATTGTTTATAAAGCAAAGCTTTTGGAGTGTGATTTAATTAATGAAATATTTTATTGGGTTCAGTTTGTTATTGCTTCCAGAGACAGCCTCATATTGCTTACAAGACCAGTGCCTGGTAACGTCTATATTTTATGTGTCTTATATGATCTTCAGGAAACCAAAGACATCATATACATTTATACACATGCAAATACAAATACACAATAAACAATGTGGGTTGGTTCCTTCTTCCAAGGACATATGCCATGTATTTTTGGTATCTTTTCACATATACAACTCATAGGAATATAGGTATAAAATAGTGGAGGATGAGTAATTTGAGGACCTAGATTTTAATTAGGTTTTGCGAAGTAATGAAAGAAGAGAAGAAGATAGACTAAATCATCACATAGAGCTTGAAACATCAAGAATTCTACACTTGTTTGAGTTAAGGATAGACATAATGGATGAAACAGGATTGGATGTCGTGATTCATGGAGAGCAATTTTAAAGATATAATCTCAAAGATACATAGAAGCATGTGCATTAACAAATTAATAAAAATGAATCTATAAGAGCATATGAAATATTTATGGAAACTACAATTACATGAAATCAAAGAGGAAATATGAACATAATGGAATTTAACAAAGAGGTAACATAATATAGTACTCGAAGGTTGGAATCACCGCTATTTCATTTATATCTTGAAAGATTCAAATATGGAATTCATACAGTTTCAGAAATAACATGTAGTTTTTCTTTAGAATTCATATTATTTTCTAAGTGTTTCTTCCTCCCTTTTATAAGGACATGGAGAACAGGAAAATTAAAAAATATCTAAGGCAGAACTTCCAGCTGCCTACATTACTAGTTGTCTAGACGTGCTCGCTTTGTCGCCTCCAATTATTACAATAGAAAGATACCTTTCTTGGAAATAAAACAACATAACAATATCAATCAAAAACAACAAAACATAATTCACAAGTGAACTGAAATGATGGTCCTGTAAAGTTCTCCATGCCACTCTTCTTTGGTGGCCTCTGGTCCAAACAAGTTTCTACTAAATCACGACTCATGCTCTCTTAATCGGTTCCTTATCGCTTTCGGTCTTAACAGTTTCGCTCTTCTCGTATAGGAGGCAGGAGCGATCACATGTAACGACCCTAACAGACTCAGAACATAATTGCCGACTCACCCACACTTTCAGACTCCCTGTAAAACACTATTGGAGCCGTGAGATGCTCGACAATATCGTCTTATCATTGAATCGGGGGTTCTCGTTATTAGCCCCTTACACTTAAAAAAGATTATAAAATGGGCGAGTTCTAATCGCCTTTATGCCCCATATGGTTTAGCCCCTTTTTGCATTACTTCTCATATGACCAGGGGCAGTGTCCTGGTGCTTAGCCAAATATTAGAGATCAGCAATCGTGACTTTCTTAGTCCATGCCTCTCGTTGCAGCCTTCTAACTTTTGCGATTGCGGTGAGGTGGGACCGCTGATCGCCGATTTGTGAGATGACGTCATGTTTTTCCATGTGTCACCTTGTGAGTGGTGACACATGTCACCCTGTTTCGACCCCTTATGACCCATAAAATGCCAAATATGTAATCCACGTGTCCTTTGTACTGCCACATGGCCCCACTGGAGGATTGAGAAAGAGTCTGCATTCCCTTGGTTTTTTGATAAATTTATTTATTAATCGTAGTCAGCCCTTCCCCGATGATTTACACTATCATATCACAACATCGCGATATAGCAGTTTTCTAGCATTGTCACTCCGTCAGCGCTCCGCTTGCGAATTGCGATGAGCTGGGACTTTTGATCACCGATTTACGAGATGATGTCATATTTTTCCACGTGTCACCTTGTGAGTGGTGACACGTGCCACCCTGTTTTGGCCCCTTATGATCCCTAACAACGCCAAATTTGTAAGCCACATAGCCCCACTGGAGGAGAGAGAAAGAGCCCGCCTGCCCTTTTCTTTTCCCTGAATTTCTTTGTTAATTGCAATCGGCCCTTCCCTAGTGATTTACACTATCATATCGTAACATTGCGATATCACAGTTTTGTAGCGTTGTCACTCCGTTGGCACTCTGATTTGTTGATTTGTGATACGTTGTGCCAATATCTCTTGACTGCCAGGACCTCTAATCTACGATTGTGATATTGGCGATCACTCTATCACTGATCTCATTGCCCTCCCCTGCTGTTGTTGGAAATTCCTATTGCGATTTGTGATGAGCCTTACCCTTGGGAATTTTCTCTTTGTTTTTTTCTTTTAAAGGGTAGCTTTAATCTGCTCTAACTTTTGATCCAGAAGACTATTTTTGGACTTCCATGTACCTTTGTAAAGCTTATTCCTAGCACTATCTAGTGGATAGGGTCCAATTTTTTCTTTGAGAGCTTCTGTGGCTTAGAAGATGGTTGCAAACTTCTCATTTATTTTGTCCTCATTATACAAGTGGAACCCCATTTTTAGAAGGTGAAAACATTGGCTCCACCTCGGGAGAGTGCCTTACTAGAAAGTTGTTGAGGACCTGCATACTGTGAACTTCTCTTTTTTTGGGCATGGAGGCTTTTTAAACAAGATTTTTTTAATGAAAATAGAACTTTAAATAGAAAACTAGAAATTTCATATGATAATTACAACACACATCGGTATTTACAATGAGTGCAAGACAATACCTTATAATTTTGGAAAGAGAGTTTGAGGAACTGACCATTTACTGGTAGCTCCAACGATTCACTTTCCAGATTTTCGAGTAGGTACGTATTATTTCCTTTTTCTTTTGAAATTTTGAAAGGGTCGAACCAAAGGGAATCAAACTTTCCATGTTTAACTTTTTCTTCTCGTTGGACGTCCCATTAGAGAATTGAATCTCCCATTTGGGGAGGTCGACCCTTGGGCTTTTTTTCAAACATGGATTTCATCTTTTGGCGGTAACTTTCCAATTTAACCCTCACCCATTCCTTGTTTTCATGAAGCTCAACCAGTTGGTTTATCCTTCATGTCAAAGCACTTGGTTTCTCCTCAGCTTCTTGTAGTAACTTCGCCACTGGCATTGCTAATTGGATTGGGAAGATTGCAACCCTACCATACACTAGCTCAAAAGGTGATTTTCCAATGGAACATTTAGGAGTCACTCGGTTATTCGAGAGTGCAAACTTCAACTGGGTGTCTCAATTCCTCTCATTTGTGGTGATGGTCTTCTTCATCACTCTCACCATAGTTTTATTTGACGATTCAACTAAACCATTCCTTGAGTATAGTAGGTAGTGGAGTTCCATATGATGATATTGAACTTATGAAAGACGCTATTGAATTTTTCCGATTTGAAGACCTGGGCATTGTCATCGATGATTTTGATAGGGAAACCAAAACGCAATAATATGTTCTCCTCCATAAACTTAATTACCACTGAGTGTGTAGTGTTTCTAGCTGGGATGGCCTCTACCCACTTGGTGAAATAATCCGTGGCCATCAATATCCAGTTATGTTGGCCACTGGAAGGTGGGTTTATCTCTCCTATGAAGTCTAGTCCCCACTATCTAAAGGGTTCGTCCACATGCACTCAAATCAAGGGAAGAGGAGAAAGTTTTTGTCTCTCAGCAAAGACTTGGCACTTCTAACATGATCTGACTTGTAAATGCACATTTCCAAACAGTGTAGGCCAGTAGAATCCCACTTTCAGGATTTTGTGTGCTGTGGTCTTCCAACTGTAATGACCTACACAAACTCCCCCATGAAATGCTTCAATCACTATATGAGTTTCGCCTTCTACTAAGAATAAAAAAAACTCCCACTGAGTCTTTCTAGTAGAGTTGACCATTGGATATGATATACTTTTGAGCTTGCAGTGTCAACGTCCTGTATTTGGATTTGTCCAGCCCTAGTCGGCACGTCAAGGATAAAAGATAATGGATGATATTTTTATACCAGAGTGATCCCTCATATTTAGCATAAATATTTTCCTCTATTGTTTTAATACCATTCTGTGTAACTTTTGTTCTGTCTTCCTCTATTATCAAGTTTATTCCTAAATCTTGGAAGTTAGATTTTGATAAAATCTTAGCCAACCCTTGGAATTTTATGACCTTAGTGGGATTTATGTCTAACTCATATTCTTGTATCTTTTCTATCCACCTACCCCTTTTTCCTTCATTGTCTCCTTACACAAGGATGTCCTTGACCACTGTCGTTGGGAGAAATGTTGTGATTTTTGACTGTAGCACATACACTCAAAATGCGTTCAAAGCTTTGACTAGTGCATATGCTTGTTTCTCCAAGATGTTATATTTCAGCTCAGCATCCCTCATGACTTGTTGAAGAAGGCGTCGGGCTTTTCATAACCATCTTTATTCTTATATAGCAAAACTGCAGAAATAATATGTGGAGAAGCAAAATAAAATATATATAAAGGTGTTGAGTATTCAGGGTTGACTAGTACCAGTGCTTCAATAAAATTTTCTTTAATTCTAGTAAAATAATCTCGAGAGGTAGGGCTCCATTTTACTTCATTTTCCTTTTTAAGCATATTTGTAATACATTTCACTATTTCAACATAGTTGGGTATGAACCTTCTCAAGAAATTGATTATGCCCCAAAAGAATTGGACCTCTTTATTATTTGTGGGTAGAGGAATGTGACTGATAGCTTCGAATCACTTAGGATCAATTTTCGCTACCTCTTGCACTACTATGTGTCCTAGTAGCTTCCCCTCACTCAGGGAAAACTGAGATTTCTTGGGATTCAAAGATAGTCCATGCCCCCTGCATCTCTGAAAAGTGAGCTTCAAGTGGAGGATGTTCTCTTCATCAATCTTAGAGAAGACTATGATATCTTCCAAATGTACCACTACAAACTTGTCTTGCTCCCCTAAAAACGCTATATCCCTAGCTCTCTAAAAAGTGGCCCCTGCATTCACAAGACCAAAATGCATTCGATCATACATGAAAGTTCCTGAAGGGGTGGTGAAAGGATTCTTCTTTTGATCATCAGGGTGTACTTCCACTTGGTTGTAAGCAAAGAACCCATCCATCATGGACATTCTAACTAATCCCACCACCTTATGCAATATATAATCCGTCTTGGGTAGTGGGTAATTTTCTTTCAAAGATGCCCTGTTAAGGTTACAAAAATCTACACATAACCTTATTTATCCATTCTTTTTTTTGACTGGGACTAGGTTGGCCACCCATTCTGAGTACCTTAAAGGAACTATGATTTTAGCTTGTACAAGTTTCCTCACTTATTTTCAATAGAGGGGAGTAAGAGTGGAATAATTTTCCTTAGCTTCTCCTTGCATAGTTTTATTCCACTCTTAAAAGATATTTTATGTTGTATGATGTTAGTATCAAATGATTTTAAATCCTCATAAGACCAAGCAAAAACATCCTTATAGATTTTGAAGAGATTTAAATACCTTTTTTTGTACTATGAGAGGATTCCCTTTGATAACCTGACCATCTTGGGTTCATCTTCTGTGTCGATATTGCAATCTTCAACTTGTTGATCCATCTCTGGAGCCATTGTTTTGGAGGCTAATCATTCTACTTAAATAATATTTCCTGTGGAACTAACCCACAAGGAATAGTATTCTCCTCCAATTGTAGAATTTTCTGTCCATTCACCGTG
Source organism: Pinus taeda (assembly GCA_000404065.3). Lineage (NCBI taxonomy): Eukaryota > Viridiplantae > Streptophyta > Pinopsida > Pinales > Pinaceae > Pinus > Pinus taeda. Next base: position 8,215 of record APFE030384658.1, read on the forward strand.
TTCTCCCACAAAGTTGGTTCTTGATCTGCCTCTTTTTCCTCTTCCTGATCAATAGTTGAGCTAGTGAACTCCCAAACTACTTCTATAAACTGTTTGATCTTCTCATCATCCTTGAATACTTGATAGTGCTTGACATTATTAGGTATAGAGGGTCTATGTCTAACCTCCACCTTGTACCTGAGAAGCAAATTTTGAGGAGATTTGAAATTGCTTGTTGCTACAACAAGGGAATATTGCATTCTCTTTTCTTCTCTGGGCAGAAATCGGATATTAAAGGCCAGGAAGAAGTTATCAATTAAATCCCAAACTTCATTTTGGAAAGTCCTCAATCTAGGTTGTTTAGCTTGGAACTGATTTCAGATCTGCTTTATAATTAGCTCAGATTCTCCATGCACAGTTAAGCATTCAATATTCATATTCCTTGTTGTTTGTAGCCCAAGGAGAAGTGATTCATACTATACCATGTTGTTGGTTGCCTCAAACTCCAGCTTCAATGAGAGGGGTATCAAGTTGCCCTTAGGACTTACCAACAATACTCCTGCTCCATTTCCCTCTTTTGAATCTGCTCCATCAAAGTATAACTTCCATAATTTGTTTTTATCTATGTGTTGGTCGTCTAACTGCATCGTTATATGTACTTGTGTTTCTTCTAAGATGGTCTCATATTCTTCTAGGAACAAGAAGGAGATGTCACTTTCTTTTCCATACAGAGGATAATTCCTAGAACCTTTAGCTAGGGTCTCAATTTTTACAAATATGGACTCTCTATACAACCTCCTTCCTTTGCCTCCAAAAGTGGGAATAGTGGCATAAGTTAGATCTAATTTAATAGATCCCCCCACCTTGGAACCCCAATACCTAGATAGGAGCATATCGAATCTAGTGGGAATATATGCCACTACTATGTCCATCAATACACTCTTCATAGGGATCTGAGCCAACTTTACCACCAGATATTTTATCATTCCAAAGCATTTGACCCTCTTAGAGTCGAAGGAGTATAGGTCCTTGTAGGGTTTGGTGATCCGCAAGCCAAGTTGTTCCATATTTGATAAGGGCATGCAGTTATCCAAGGCTATAGAGTCCAACATACAGTTATGCAATAATATTTCATGAATTATCAGGGTCATGTAGAAGGGTGCAGTGGAAGAATCAAGTTCCTCAACATGAGGCCCAAAACAAACCATTGGTATTTCTTCTTAAAGGTTTAAACAATCATGGGTTTGCACTGAGGTGGCTGGAAGCATGAACTGGGAGACTTGAGCTTTATAAGTGGGTTGTTTTAGAAGTTCATTTAAGGGAACATGGATCTTTACCTTGTCGAGTTCTTTATGAAGATTGAATGCAGATTGGCCCTTTTCTACGCCTCCCAACTCTACCTCTCTTTTTCTATTGACAATAGTTTGTATCAGAACGGGTGCCTTCTCTTTTGTATGTTACTTAGAGCTATTTTATTCCCTATTTAAGGAGGATTTTTCTTTGGGTGATTCAGGGTTCAGCTTCCCTTTTCCTTTATTTAACATTGGGGGAATATTTTAGGGAGCAGTTTACTCTTTTTGTTCAGGTTCCCCTGACCTTTTTTTTTAAGATCTGAGATCATACTTTTGATGTATTTTCGCTTGCATGAAATCTGCAAATTGTTTACAATAATCACCTATCTCCTCCTCATTTACTATTTCTTCTCTATTAGGGTACATCTCATGGTGAGCCATGTTTTCCTGTTCTTCTTCAGAGAAGGAGGAATACAAGATTCGATGTGTCTCATGTGAATCTAGTGTTTGTTCACTTGGATCATCTTCTAAATACAGAGGAGGGATCTGATCAAGATGATCTTTTCTTTCCCTTTGAAGTATCTACAATGGTGGCCTTTAGTACTATGGGTTGTAATCTCGGTTGTTACCTTGAGCATTTTGTTTAGGGAGACTTTTGTTCTCAAGCTCAAGCTTCACCACCTTATGCAATAAACTCTTAATAAGCTTATCAATTTCTTCCCACTTTAGGTCTAGTAATTCTTTACCTTGACCAAAGGAGGATGCTTCTTCTTTCCCCCTTTTCTTCCCATGAGGTTCATTCTTTTCTCTTAACTTCCCTGCGAAGGTGAAATTTTCTTCCACCTCAAGAGAATCAACTTGGAGTTAATCAAAAGTATGAGACTTCCTCTCTCTCAGGGTAAATCCAAATTCAAACTCAAGGGATCCCACAAATACTACACGAGCAACATCTTGAGGAGGCTTTATCTCAACAAGAAGGTTATTATACTGCTTATTGAATTTTTTTATGAATTCTAAAGTATCTGCTTCTAGCTTCTTCCTTATAGAATTTAACTCTGTGAAGACATACTCATGATCTCTCTGTTCACCCCAGTTTTCTGTGAAAGAGTTTTCGAGTTATTCCTAGGTGGTGATGGATGCATTGGGTAGGGATTTAAACCACTTTTTAGCTTCTCCATCAAGGGATTGCACAAAGAGTCTCAGGACCACATCCAGTTGTTCTACATTTAGATTCTCAGCAAAAGCACAGAAAGTTTCAATGTGTCTTTATGCAGTGTTTTCGTCTTCCCCATTGAACCTAGGCAAAATCTTTAGGTAGTCGGGATGCATAACACTTAGGGGTTAAGGTAAATCAAGAGGGGAATATTTATTCAGTAAGAAGCCCGGAACAACCATCTAGATTAATGGGGGAGGATTAAGATTTAAAGGAGAAACTTGGGCGAAAACTACAGTGTTTGGAGTAACTAGGCTAAGAGTAGTGTGTATGAGTGTATTTCTATTATTAAGGGTAGATTTGACTTTTTCAATATTAGGAGGAGGATGAAATGAAACGAAAGGAGTTGTAACTGAGATTTCTTTCTCTTCAATCTCTGATTTGGGAGCACGGTGCTCTAGCTCATCTTCTGCAGGGTATGTAAGGAGCTTAGGTGTAAAATCTGAGTAGTGGATGGCAGCGTGTTGGGAGCTGGAGGAGGAAGCTTCAAATAATGATGAGACAATGACATAGGTAGTAGGAGTTTTGTCCTTCCAGACTCTCCTGAAAATTAATTTCTTTGGGTCAAATATAGAAGGGGTTTTCTGCTGAGAGGTATCTGAGTGAGTGTGAGGCTTTCTAAAAGCTAGGATGATAAATGATAATGATATTTGTAGAGTCGCCAAGGTGATGAAGGTGCAATCAGAACTTTATTTCTCGCCTACACAAAGAGTGCTTAACTTGTCATATCCTAGGGTAAAAATCCTTCAATACATTCCTCAGTAACAACACCAAAAGATGTTGTCGCTTCCAAAGACAACCTCAAATTGCTTACAAGACCAATACTTGGTAACATCTAGATTTTATATGTCTTATATGATCTTCAGGAAACCAGAGACATAATATACATTTTATAGACATATGTAAATACAAATATATAATAAACATCTGGGGTTGGTTCCTTCATCCAAGGACATAAGCCATGTATTTCTGGTATCATTTCACATATAAAACTCACAGGAATATAGGTATAAAGTAGTGGAGGCTTAGTAATTTGAGGACCTACAGTTTAATCAACTTTTGCGGAATAATGAAAGAAGAGAAGGAGATGAACTAACTCATCACATAGAGCTTGAAACATCAAGAATTCTACACTTGTATGAGTTGAAGATAGACATAATGGATGAAAGAGGATTGGATGATGTGATTCATGGAGCACACTTTTAAAGATATAATCTCAAAGATACATACAGGGATGTGCATTAACAAATCAATACAAACGAATCTGTAAGAACATATGAAATATTTCTGGCATATACAATTACATGAAATCAGAAAGGAAATGTGAACATAATGGAATTTAACAAAGATGTAACATAATGTAGTACTTGAAGGTTGGAATCACCACTATTTCATTTATATCTTGAAAGATGCAAATCTGGAAGTCACATAGTTTCAAAAATAACAGGTATTTTTTCTTTAGAATTCAGAACCTTTTCTAAGTGTTTCTTCCTCCTTTTTATAAGGAGAGCGAGAACAGGAAAATTACAAAATATCTCAGGCTGAACTTCCAGCTACCTACTTTACTAGTTGTCTCGGCATTTTGGCTCTGTAGCCTCCAATTATTGCAATAGAAAGATACCTTTCTTGGAAATGAAAAAACATAACAATATCAATCAAAAACAACAAAACATAATTCACAAGTGAACTGAAATGATGGTCCTGTAAATATCTCCACTCCACTCTTCTTTGTTGGCCTCTGGTCCAAACAAGTTTATGCTAAATCATGGCTCATGCTATCTCAGTCGATTCCCTGTCTCTTTCGGTCTTAATAGTTTCACTTCTTCTCTTTCAAGAGGTGGGAGCGATCACCTGTAACAACCCTAACAAATTCAAAACACAGCTTCCGACTCACCTATCCTTCCAGACTCCCTGTAAAACACTATCTGAGCCCTGAGATCCCCGGTAATACCGTCTTATCACAGAATCATGGGTTCTAGTTATTAGCCCCTTACACTTAAAAAACATTATAAAATGGGCAAGTTGTGATCCCCTTTACGCCTCGTATGCTTTAGCCCCTTTTTTCATTCCTTCTTATATGACCATGGGGTAGTGTCCTAGTCTTAGTCAAATATTGGAGATTGACAATCATGACTTTCCTAGTCCATGCCTCTGGTTGCACCCTCCTAATTTTGCAATTGCGGTGAGCTAGGACTGTTGATCGCCAATTTGCGAGATGACATCATATTTTTCCACGTGTCACCTTGTGAGTGGTGACACATGTCACCCTGGTTTGGCCCCTTATGACCCCTAAAAATGCCAAATCTGTAAGCCACGTGTCCTCCATAATGCCACTTGCCCCACTAGAGGAGAGATAAAGAGCCCACTTGCCCTTGGTTTTTCGCTGAATTTCTTTGTTAATCGCAATCGTCCCTTCCCCGGTGTTTACACTATCATATCGCAATGTCACGATATCGTAGCTTTCTACTGTTGTCACTTCGTCAACACCTCGATTGTGAATTGCGATGAGATGGGACCGTTGATCGCCAATTTGTGAGATGACGTCATATTTTTCCACTTGTCACCTTGTGAGTGGTGACACGTGTCACCATGTTTTGGCCCCTTATGACTGCTAAAAACCCCAAACCTATAAGCCACATGTCCTTCGTACTGCCACGTGGCCCCACTGGAGGAGAGAGAAAGAGCATGCCTACCCTTGTTTTTTCCCTGAATTTCGTTGTTAATCGCAATCGACCCTTCCCCAGTGATTTACACTATCATATCATAACATCATGATATCACAATTTTTTAGCGTTGTAACTCTGTCGGTGCTTCGATTCGTCAATTTGCGATACGCAGTGCGAATGTCTCTTGATTTTCATGACCTCTGATCTTTGATTTGTGATATCATCGATCACTTGATCATTGATCTCATGGCCCTCTCTTGCTACTGCTAGAAACTCTGATTGCAATATGCGATGAGCCTTACCCTTGGTCTTTTTCTCTTTGTTTTCTCGCTTTCAAAGAGCAGCTTCAATCTGCTCTAAATTTTGATCCAGAAGTCTATTTTTGGACTTCCATGTACCACTGGAAAGATTATTCCTAGCACTATCTAGTGGAGAGGGTCCAATTTTGCTTTGAGAGCTTCTATGGCTTGGAATATGGCTGCAAACTTCTCTTTTCTTTTGTCAAATTTATACAACTGAAACTCTATTTTCAGAAGGTGACAACACAGTCCTTGAGCACTGCACCATTTTTGGTATCAGAGCTCAGAAAGTATCACCATGAACATGAGTTAGGATATTCTATAGTTGAGTTTCTAGTTTGTTGTAAAGTTCGTGTTTGAATGTAGAACTTATTTCTCACAATACTCACGCAATTTTTATGTTGAACCTTGGCCATTGGTAGGGGCTCTCTTTTGCTGCCTTGGCAATCCAAAAGAAATACTCTCTTCCCTTTCTTATCTAGCTTCTTGGTTTCCAATGCTAAAGGAAAATTTAGCTTGGCTTAGAATGTTTCAATTTACTCCAACTCCAAGTTCACCTTCCTGTTGTCAAATTCTCAAGCTACTGTGTGTTATGGTGGCCTGTTTATGATGGTTTCAAAGGGATTGTGAGTTGGGGGAGCTCGTAGGAGGCCGAAGTTTATTCCTAAGAGAGTATGTTGGTGTACCCATAGAGAGAGTCCAACAACGATCCATTGGATCGAAAATTGAAGTCGTTGGGATTTTTCTTTGAATTTGTGAGATCTATGAATGACATGGAGGTTCCTATATAGCTGAAAATATTGAGATCATTGAACTAGTTCTACATGCTCTTTATTTTGTGTGTTAGTTAAGGTGTCGTGGGTGCATATCAATTTTTTTGGTATGTTGGCATATGTGAAGACTTAAATGAAATATTCATATAATCATGCAAATGTAACTCCATAAGTAGATGAGAGTAGTTCATTGTCTTTTTTTTATGGTGGTATTTCATATTAAAAAATTTATTTCCATATTTCATATATATGGATTATAAAGACATTTTATTTTAATTTCAAGGGAAGAAGGAAGGTGTTTGTACCTTTATAATATTTTATTGTTATCAAATTCAAAAACAAGGTATTTTTCGTAAGGAGTCCTTAAGAAAAAAATTTGTAAGGATTATTATATTTTATTTCAATTAAGATGGCCCATAGAGTTAGAGGAGATAAAGGAGCCAGAGGAGTTGGAATTGGTCGAGGAAGACCAATTGCAAATCAAGTCTTACTTGATGAAATGAGACATATTCAAATGAGGCTAGATGCTTTGGAGAATACACATAGAAGAGATGTCGACATCGGTGACATCAATGAAGCAGAATAAAGCTAAGAAGAAGAAGCCAAAGAAGAGACTCCATAAGAGAAAATAGTTAAGATGATCGCATGAATAAGAACCAAGCCAATATTGGACGTGCCTATGTATGGAGGAAATTTAAATCCTAAAGAATTCATTGACTGGATTGGTGCCATGGATAAATATTTCGATTATGAAAGTGTAGCTGATGAGAAGAAAATTAAGTTCACAGTGACCAGATTAAAAGGACATGATGCATTATGGTGGGATAGCATGCAAGCTTAACAGAGAAATAAAAGAAAAGGGAAGATCACTAATTGGGATCGAATAGTAGCCATTTCCAAAGGTAAATTTCTTCCTCTAGATTATCAATTAAATATTTTTCGCCATATGCAAAATCTCAAGCATAATATTATGTTTGTAAAAAAATATACAAAGGAGTTTTATAGATTAAGTATAAGATTTGGTAATATGGAAGCATATGATGAAAAACTAGCTAGATATATTAATGGTTTGAGATTTGAAATACAAGATGAACATGATATTTTTTCTCTAAAAACTATTGAAGAAGCTTACTAGATAGCCCTTAAGATCGAAGAAAAATTGGCAAGGAAGCAGAGTCAAAGAGAAAGAGGATGAAGCAGAATAAAAAGTAGAGGATCATCATGTCAAGGATAATCAAGTAGAGGAAGTTTTAATGGAATATTTCCCATTCAAAGAGAAGAAGGTAGTAGTTCACAACAGGCATAATCATCAAGAGGAGATTTCAGAGGATGAAGACCATATTAAAGAGGTAGAGGTAGATATTTTGTGGTAAGATGTTTACATGTAGCAAAGTTGGTCATAAATCTAATTAATGTTCAAAAATATTTTCTAGTCAACGAAGCACACATATAACACAAACTGATATAGAAAGTGTACAATCCTCTACACATGAAAATTCAGCTGAAACTTTTGAATTATTAATGATGAAAAGAACTCTATCTCCTGAAGAAGTAAAGGAATCGACACAAAGAAAAACATTGTTCAAAATAGTTTGTAAATCAGGAGGAAAGTGTTGTAAAATCATTATCGATAGTGGGGTACTGATAATTTAGTATCAACATAAATGGTAGAAAATTTGAATTTAAAGAAAACTAAACATCCTACTCCCTATAAAGTTTCATGACTGCAAAAGGGATGTCAAATACTAGTTAATGAACAATGTGAAGTGGAGTTTCAAATAGGATGCTATAATGATAAAGTTCTTTATGATGTTATGCCTATGGATGTGTGTCATATTTTGCTTGGAAGACCATGGCAACATGACAAGAAAGCAATACATGATGGAAGGAGAAACACCTATACTTTTTAAAAGGATGGAGAAAAGCATGTACTTTTGCCTTTGAAGATGAAAAAGCACCAGAGAAGAGCAATCCAAGGTAATGTTACTTAGTGGAAAATGTTTTCTTCAAGAAATCAAGCATGAGGAAATAAATTTTTCTTTGATTGGTAAGCCAAAAGTAATCCTCACAAGCAAAAATTTGAATGATCTTCGAGAAGAAATTAAAAATATGTTGAATGAATTCATTGATATTGTAGTGGATGACTTTCCTCATGAGTTGCCTCCCATTAGAAGTATTAGCCATCATATTTATCTCATTTCAAGTGCTAGTCTTCCAAACAAAGAAGCTTACAGAGCAAATCCAAAAGAGAATGAAGAAATTAAAAACCAAGAGTGGGATTTGTTGGATAAGGGTCTCATTAGAGAAAGTCTAAGTCCATGTGTCATTCTAACAGTGTTAACTCCAAAGAAGGATGGTGGATGGAGAATGTGCATAGATTCTCAACCAATCAACAAAATCACAATCAGGTATAGGTTTCCATTACCACATATTGATGATCTTATAGATTGTCTGAGTGGTGTTACATGTTTTTCTAAAATAGATTTTAAAAGTGGATATCATTAGATCAGAGTCAGAGAAGGTGATGAATGGAAAACAACATTTAAAACTAATAATGGTTTATATGAATGGTTGGTAATGCCCTTAAAACTTACCAATGCTCCCAGTAACTATATGAGACTAATGAATGAAGTCTTAAAAGAATTTATTTGAAAATTGGTTATAGTCTATTTGGATGATATCTTAATTTATAGTAAATTAAAAGAAGAGAACCTCAGACATCTTAAGAAGGTTTTGAAAAAACTGCAACAAGAAAAGCTACTAATCATTTTAAATAAATGTAGGTTCATGAAGACAGAACTATTGTACTTGGGTTTTTTATTTCAAAAGAAGGTTTAAACATGGATTAGGAGAAGGTGAAGGCCATAATCAATTGGCCAATTCCAAAAGGAATTTGAGAGGTAAGAAGTTTTCATGGATTGGAAAGCTTCTACATGAAAATTATCAAAAATTTCAGTGGCATATTTGCTTCAATTAAAGAGAAAAATCAACTATTCCATTGGATAGAAGCAGCTAATAAAAGCTTCAAATTATTAAAGAAAAATATTACAAAACAACCTATTTTAGCATTTCCATATTTCAATAAGTTGTTTAATGTTGAGACTGATGCTAGTAGAATTGCAATAGGAGTTGTTCCAAGTCATGAAGGTAAACCACTTGCCTACTATAGTGAAAAACTTAATGAACCCAAGCAAAACTACTCTTCTTATGATAAAGAATTCTATGCCATCATACAAAATTTAAAGAAACAGAGACATAAGATGAGATACAGGTTGAAGGAAGAACTCAGAGCAACTAAGTATGAGGAAGCAACTCACAAAGGTTTCGATACAGGTGATGAAAAATATTTCGAAACTGTTGTGAAGGTTGAGAAAGATGAAGAAATAGAACAAAATCCAAATTTTGTTCTTATCAGAGATGAATAACAATACTTGAAAGGAATTCTCATTAGGGATTATGAACCAAATATAGAATGTGAGGATGGACAACTTCTAAAAATATGAAGGTTGAAGAATTTTTTGGCAACATCGAGACAAATTTCAACCAACACATTGAAGCAGAGCAAAGAGTTTTGGAAACAAGTTTACAAGCATGGGATAAGAGTGAAGGTATACTGGTCTGGTCATATGCTCTTCTTTTGATGGTTTTCATGTTTAGGTAAATTCCTCTTGAAATGGTGATAAGAAGCATGGTGAAGACAAATGTTTTGCAGCGAGAAAAGCAGGAGTGGAGTTATAGTAAAGTTTTAGGAAGCGGATGTAGAAGGGCAACAACATGAACAAATTTATATATAAGATCTAGGAGGACACAACAACAAGAATCATGGTTAGGAGGCCATGAAATTTTTCTACTTGGGTAGTATGATGGAGGAGAATCTCATATTTTAATTCTATGTAATTATTTAAATTTGAAAATCTAAAATTTTCTAGATTTTGGAATAATTCTAGAATTAATTAGAATATTAGGATGTTAGGATAGGTTCCTAAAGTTGAGAAGATAACTCTCAACTTCCTCCAATTATATAGGAATAAGTTTCTCTTGAAGAGATTTGAGATATTTCTTCCATCCTAAATAAATAGCCATGTAATTGTTTGTAAAGCCAAGACTTTGGAGTGTGATTTAATGAATGAAATATTTTATTGGGTTCAGTCTTTGAGTGCTACACCAAAACAAAATTTCACTTCATGCTCTTCCAAGAAACCATACCAAATCCCAAGCATAAACAACCACCAGTAGTATCTTTTCTCATCATAAACATTTCCAGTCCAATCGATGTAATAATTCATCATCCCAAACTTCTGGAGGATATTGATCACATGCTTCCTTTGATCAAGGAAGATTTCACCATTTTTCTACCAAACTTTAGGTCCCATGTGGTAGTGCATCAATCCAAGATCCCACATGTCAAATTTTTCTTCTATCCCCTTCTTAAGGAAATACCTTTTCCTCTAACTCACGATTCCTTCTTAAATCATTCAATCGATCCCATAATATGACGTCTTCTTTAATCATGATACTCCTTTCTCATGTCCTTCAAGAATCTAGGGTAACCCTTCAAATTGAGGAAACTTTTTTGTCATGAATTTCTTCCTTTTATTGAGAGAACCTTCTTAAATCTGTCTTCCATGCTACCATCTAGTACATGCTATACCTTGACTCTTCTTCGATACAATCAAGGGATACTTTAGGCTACCTCCTCCTCATGCAGTCTAGTCTTCTATAATTCTATAAATTCCTCTTGCTTTTCTACGTTCTTCCATTTCCTTCATCTATTAACAAGGCCTAGGTATCCCTTTTCATTAACATGTAATCCTCACTAGGAGGTCATGGAAGAACAAATACAATTAAGCAAAGTACATTGACAAGAGGCTATCTAAAGGTAAAGATAGTAGCAATAATCAAAGAGAGAATATATAGAATACTTATGTTTTGACAAAATTCAGCTCCCTCTTACTTAATGTTATGTATCCAAATCAGAATAGCACAAAAACATAAGAAAATTTAGATCAACAATTATATAATAAGCCACTTTGAGGGCGAAATCTCCTTTTACATCACATAAATGAAAAAATCTTGGATGATTCAAATGAAATAACTCGTTGGTATATATATGAGTCTAAAGGTCAAAATATAATTAGGGCCTACATAAAAATAATAATATAAGGACACAATAATAACGATAGTGGGCTTCTATGGGGCAAACAATAACAATACGGGAGCTACACTAGTAATATAAGGACCTAACATGCCCTTCCCATTCAAAAAAATGTTTTCCTCAACGTTTGAGTAGTTCTGGGTGCTTCTATATAAAATACTCATCCTCCCATATCGAATGTTGAGCAGATAAGTTCTTCCACTTAATGAGATACTCTAAATTTGTTCGATTTCATAGTTGTCAGATTCCATTTTCCATGATTTCTTCAAGCTAAAATATGATTTTTCCTTCCTTGACAAGTTTTAGCAATATAGTTTGAATTGGGAGCTCGTTACCTATTCTTTAAGAATGAAGCATGGAAAAATAAGCGTACTCGCGAAGATGTAGGAAGCTCCAATTTTTATGCCATAGTACGAATCTTTTGCAACACCTTGTAAGGACCATAATACTTAGGTGATAATTTATTATCTTTCTTAGCTTTCTTGAGGGACATTTGTTTGTATGGTTGTAGTTATAAAGATATTGAATCACCCATGTCAAATCTTCTTTCACTGCGATGTTGATGTCCCTATTGTTTCATTCGATCTTGTGTCAGAGTTGAGTTATCCTTTAATAATTGGATAACTTGTGGTTGATGCTCAATATGATATTCCACTGCTTGAACCTTGGAATATTCTCTTAAATATGATGTGATGGATGACGGATGATATCCATAAAGTTCCATAAATGGGGTCATTTTTGTTGTTGTATGGAAATAATTTTATACCACCATTCTTCCAGGGGTAACCATTTAACCCATTTTGTTTGTTTATCAGATACAAAGAAACAAATATGTCCTTCCAAACATTTTTTCACTATCTTAGTTTGTCCATCAGATTGAGGATGATAAGATGTGCTATGAGCTAATTGAGTACCAAGACAAGAAAATAGTTCTATCTAAAATTTTCCAATGAAAATGGGATTTTTGTCACCTACGATAATGTTTTGGTTTCCATGTATCTTTGAATTGTTTTCATAAATAAAATAGCAACTATACTAGATTTGAAAGGATGAGATAGTGCACAAAACTGTGCATACTTGGTAAGTCTATAAACTACCACCATGATGCCAGACATTCCTTCAGACTTCGGTAAACCTATGATAAAATCCATTGAGAGATCCTCCAAATTCTAATATAGATTGGATAATGGTTGTAAAATACTTGGGGTTTTAATTGTATCAACTTTATTTTGTTGGTAAACCAAACATTTTGCCACAAACTTCTGAATATCAAATTTAAGGTCAACTGAACAAAAAAAA
>APFE030384658.1:24645-38966 GCA_000404065.3 Pinus taeda
ATGAGTTTCATGAAATACTTTGTCACCATTAGGAAGCTTTTCTTGTAGCAATTTTTTCAAACCTTCCTTAAAAACTTCCATGTTTTCTTTTAAACCTTCAATGTCCTCTTTTAAACCATCCATGTCCCCTTTTAAACCATCCATGTTCCCTTTTAGTTCATCTTTGTTTTCTCTTTGTGAGAGTGAAATTTGCTGCACCTGGTCCCATAATTTTGATATATCATGTTGCATATCTTCCTCTTCATGCATCATAGTAGATATTTTTAGGGATTTAGGGTGTAGAATTTTGTTTGGAATTTTTTTTATAAATAATAATATATCTTATGCTTAACTATTCCCTTGAATCACTTCAAACGATAATATCAAACAAAAATTATACAAATTAAAATATGCACCTTTAAGAGCTTGATTTGTTGATCCTCGTTTATCTAGATGACCATGAAATTGTTGTATCTATGTGATTGTGGCCTCCCTATTAATTTCATCTTGAGGTACTCTTTGTGTCCGTTTTCCAATCCCACCAATTATACCGAGATTGGTTTCTTCAAGATAAAATTATGTCAAATATCCCACGATGATATAATTATGGATTGGTTCATTGCAATGAATTTGCACAGGATGTGACTATTTCAACCTTTGTCCTTAAAAATATTACCCATAAAACTAAAGTACATGCAATTTCCATCACTTTCTATAAAATTCAAATCTGATTCTCAAAGAGAAAGTTATGACATTTTTCCTTGGGACACCTGTGTGGGACTAAATTCTAGAGCATGTAGAAACCCTAACTTCCTTGGAAAACTCTAAAAATATAGCGAACCAAGGTATGCAATTGTAACCATTTATTCATCAAGATTTGACCTCCATGTAGTAGCAATTTTAATATCTTAATATTCACAAAAAAAACTTATAGTGAAAATTTCACAATGATCTATTTGAAGCAGCAAAACATTAGAATCAAGAGATTTGATACCAAATGTTATGTATCCAGATCAAAATAGCACAAAAAAATACGAAAATATAGATCAACAAATAGATAATAATCCACTTTCAGGGGATAACCTATAAATGGCAAGGCCTCCTTGGTATATATGAGTCTGAAGGGTCAAAATATAATTAGGACCTACATAACAATAATAATATAAGGGAACAACAATAAAAATAGGGGGTTTCTATGGAGAAAACAATAACAATATGAGGGTACACTAGTATTATAGGGACATAATATTGGAATTATTGCATTTATCTTGCAACTTCATTATCTTTGTTCTCGGCATCAACATGATGTCATATCCTTCTTGCAAAATCTATGATTTCTTCTTTATAGAAAAAACCATCATTCCTAGGTACAAACCCTAGAGCTTTCTTGTTCAAACTTCTCTAGGGTTCATAGACCAACACACTTAATTGTAACTAGATACATCAAGAATTTTCCTTTCATTCTCTTCTCAACTTGCTATGGTTTTTTAAACCATAGACTCTGAATCTTCAGGTGCCTAAATTCGAAGACCCTAGATTATATACATCATCAATTAATCAATATTTAACCTTGACAACATCAAACGAAGCAACCTATCTTCTTATAATCATTTTATTTCATCATGGTAGATCTTACTACCCAAGAGACTTTGGCATCAATACTTTAGTAGTTCAAATTTCCTTCAAAAACTTATTAATTGAATATCCTTGGCTTTTAATACTATAGCTTTGATATTTTACCTTGCAGAGGATCCTAACCTCTTTTCATTTATTACCATAGTCATGGGTCACATACAACTTATCAAATAACAAATTCCCCCATATCTAAACTTAACCCTATATTCCTCCATATCTGACCTTCATCCTATATGAACCAAGTGACAACGAGGCTTCAAAAGAATTATTTCTATTTTGATGTATATGCCACACTTCAAGTCGTATTTTAACTGAGATATTAAGCTAAACCAATCTAACAATTTCTTAAATTACCTTACTTCAAAGAGACATCATATGGGCTCTTTGTGATATATATTTCATCTTTTTTTTATGTATAGCAAACAATATCATGGTCACATCATAGATCTGTATCCATCATGGAATTGTGCCACAAAAATATGTCTTCAGAGATAAAGAGGTTCGGATACTTGTCACAACAATACTACTAAAACTAGGATGTCATGGATGTAGCTAACTTTTATTTCAGATAGTTAATATAGTTCATACTTAACACAGTGTCTTCGTATTCTAGAAAGATGTAAACTGAGTCATTCCATAGATATTACATAGTTCAGATGCCTTATTGACATGGATCTCAACACAAATATGGATCTTAACTCGAGGAACACCAAACTTTTAGCACACACTTTCTGATTCAGTTTCATTGCGATGACAATTTCTATAGTAAACTTAAGGCTGATATCATAGAAATGGTTAACTTGTCTCCACGGGTGAAGTAGAATTTTGTCTTTAGCTTGTCATTCTTAGGTGTGTAACATAATTCAGAATTCCCTTCAAGCTACTCAGACTTATGATCTCAGAGATACTAGGCTTATTACTAAATTGATTTTCCTTCACAATGACTCTTTAAGGAGTCATTACATGAAAAGTATGGTTTCTTATTCACAAAGACCTCATCCCTTCACATATAAAATTTGGACAGAGATAATTCATATGCAAATGCAAAGGTGACTAGGATTACTTACAGAACTTAGATCTTTCTTCAAGAATGTTCTTCATAGATGCATGTATCTCATGGTTTCTTTATTCCTTTTAGGATGTGATGACAAAAATTATTTCTCCTCTAGAGGTGTACTTATGCCATGAAGGGAGAGGAATATAATGGGATGTGATCTATAATTTCCATGGTATCCATAGCTTTGATACCATGGCAAAGAAAACAAGTGCAATGTAGACTAACACTTAATTCCTCTTTCTTGGTAATTTCTTGTGAAAAAGATGGTTCTTTTAGTCTTTACTTATTCTTCACCAAGCAATTACATTTCTGTTCAAATTTTCAAGGAAATTGAAATTACAGTGCATAAGAGATAAGAGACACCAGAAATTAGGCCAACGGTAAGGGAAAAACCCACAATTGGAAAAATCAACAATCCTTCCTTTCCTTAAGAATCTTTTTCAATAAGAGAGAAATCCAAGTCATAACCAAACTAACTAGTAGACCAATTACCCAAGTTCCATTTCATCCCTCCAAAGATATCTTCACAATATGCCACATGATTTCTCTTTTATGCTACATGCCATGAAGATTAGGTGCTTCAGGAATTCACATAACCAGACAAAGAACTCATGTAATCAAAGATGAGGTGCCTCAACATGTAACACCCCTATGTTTTTCTTTTTCAGACATGGATATTTTTATACTTTTAAATTATTATTGAACTTGATGGATATGGGAGCCAATATTTAAACTACTTGATGATGTAATTATGTTTTATTTTATTAAATTAATAAACAAGTTGTTTGGAAATATTTAGGAAATATCACTTGAATACTAGAGACTTCTTTCCAATTTATAAAAAAATTATTTGTGGTTAAATTCGACATGGTGGACCTTCCCAAAATGTCTCTTAAAAATCACTAGGAGAAAGTTGTTAAATATGTTAACATAATGGGAGAGAAATATTATGCTAATTACTTAGTAGGAGAGAAATGCTAGGTTGGGTGAAAAGTGAAATAAAGCATAGCGGGAGAGAAAGGTGAGCATTATAGAAAAGAAAAGACATTCTTCTTAAATTAAATCAAAATGCCTTGGCAATTATGGGATGCATACCCTTAAAGTAGGACGTTGCTAAGTAAAAATCTACTAGGAATAATCTATAAGGAAAAACACTCAGGAACCCAAGAAGGTTGTTGATTCCTAAAGGCAAGAAGGTCTAAGTTCGGTGGGGAACAATTGGAGACAATTCATTGTAGGGTGGAATGGTTTTTGTTCCTAAATATTCCCCAAGCATCTAATTACAGTTAGATGTATCTATGTTTATACTGTACATGTTGATTATGGGTTAGTTAATGTTCTTATAGTGAGAATGTTATATTGGACATTAAATTTAATAGTCGGTTGTATATGAGATAGGTTTGCATGTATAGATCAAGAAATTCACAAGTAAATTGTAACAACCCCCGATTGATTTGTTGTGTAAATAAAATAAGACCGAGGTCTTGGAACATGTATTCCAAGTTGAATGGAGGGGAAAACACTATAGTGGGCATAAGTTTTGGTTTATTAATGGGTATAGAAATTATCAAATAAATTGGCAAAGGAAAAGAGGCAATAAATGACAATTTAATATACGAAATAAAGGAAAATAGGAGAAAAGGGAGATGAAGAGACACAAATATGCATGCAAGGGAAATTGGAGAGAAATTATAGGAAAATGAAAGAAAAAGGAAGAGACTAGACATCAATGATAAAATAACATCAGAGAAACAATTCATAGCTTTTGACAACTTTTAGTTCATTTATTTTTTCAGTTCTAGCTTTGACAACTTTTAGAAATGGACTCTAAGAGAAGAGAGAGGAAGCACTTGGATAAGAAATAAAGAAAAGGAAAGCAAGGAAGCACAAGGAAAATCTTGGAACAACAACTATAATAGGTGTACATTTTAGGTAACATCTTGCATGTGTGATTTCATTGTTGAGATTTGAATGCATGGTACTTGCATTTTTTTGTTTGGTTCACTTTCTATCATTGGCATGGGATTTTCCTAGATTGATAGTGGTTTCAACCTTGTCTTTCCATTTCCTGTATAGCCATGGTGTTGTGGGTTCCTTATTTTGGTTTAAGCTTTGGATGGCCAATAAGCTTTGGATCCTTATGAGGTGGTCTCAGGAAACTCCTTAGGGTCAAGGGTGGAGATTGGCTTTCTCCTGGAACTCTTGACAGTGGGTGGAGACAAGAAAATTCCTCTAGTTATGGTGAAGAAAGTTAGAGGCATCTAAGCTTGTTTGGTTTTATTAATTTCTGGACCAATTTAGGTGAAAACATTGTGGTTGAGGGTTCAGGTGGTTTGGCGTCTAGAAGACCTAGTTTGTTATGTTTTGATTTATTCCATGAGATCCAAAATTCATGCTTGGAATATGGCACAAGGGTGATTGGATGAAAGAGAGATTTGGTTCAGCCCAATCTATGGTTAGTAGTACATGAAAGTTCTTAACTTGGTTGGAATTTGCATATGTTAATATGATTTATTTCCTTATTGTGATCAATAAGCACATGTATTGGTTATTGTGTTGATTTTATGGTTGTTCATCATGGGTTATGCTAGTTATAGATATGGTTAGATGATGTGCTCTTATTATGGATATTTTTCATTATTTGATAAGCTATTGAGAGGTTATTTGAATGCATGGTCTAACTAGTGTTATTGCAGCTAGTTTGAGAGGGCATTGAGCCTTCTTGATGATTCATGGATGAAGTTAAGGAGACATTGAACAAATATGCATTTATGACCTGTAGTTACTCTATTTACCTTATGTTTGACAAATTTTTTCTCATATGTTTGGCTTGTTCGTGTAAAATATAGCCTTATCACTTATCATATAGACTTATCAACATCTTAAACTTGATTTTGGAAATTTATGGGTTGTTCTAGGAAACAACATATAGGCTAGCCATGAAAATATGGCACTGACTTCACAGTTGCATGCATGGAACAAGTAAATTTTGGCTGCAACCACATAGAGGGAGTCATGTGCATTCGGTTGGATCTTTCCAACTACACTCACAACAAGTTATGCTTGCAGTTGGGTTGTGAGATCAATTAAAAATAAGTTCCAACTGAGGGTCTAAGCACGAGCGGTTATGGTCTGACATCTGAGTGATCTAATGTCCCTGAGAGGTTTTAGTAAGTTTATGGATAGTATTCCCCACTTCCATAAGTGGAACTTGGATATTGGGTCACGTCATAGTAACTCTCAACCCATGTTTACCTAAAGAGCTTGTAAACGAGGGTAAATTTGGGATGGGGTGGTTACAAGGTGGTTTCAGAGTGAGGTTGCAACACTAGATCTCGAGCTACATGTATATTGTTATGTTTTTATGTCAATTGTTTATATGTTTATCATGCATGCATGTTACCTACTTATTTTTATGGTTATAATATCCATGTATGTATTGTTATGCTTGTGATCTTGTATCTTGCTAATCTGAATTGGCCTGTGCAGATGCAATAGTCTCCCCTGAGATACCTTGAGGTATGTTTTTTATTATGTTTTACACAAATAACAATGGCATATTCCAGGACATATAAGGCCAAGAGATGAAGAGAAAAATTGTTGAGTACAGTTCATATGACTCTCCGTACAGGCCTAAAGAGACATTGGTAGGATGGGAGAGATCCGTTGAGCAACAAGGAGAGGGACATTCTCGTGGTTTGTCGAACACATTGAGAAGTTTGAAGGTAAAAATTTTGAGTAGCAAGGCATAAAATGAGTGGTTGATCAAGGCATAAGAAAGACTTTCCATAGCTCAAGAAAAGCAAGCCCAGGTCAATGTGGTGATTCTTTATGTCCTTTCACTACATTTATAGAAGCAGGGACAGTTAGGGATCAGTCGTCGACAGGAAGAAAATTATACAAATGGTGCAAATGGAAGCAAGTCTCAAGAGGGGTATAGGATGGACAAGGATGATAGAATGAGAGGTGGTATATACTTGGATACACCTAACAAGAGGGATATAACTCATGAATTGTTTCCTAGCTCCAATTACGAGAGACATCATCATGATGATCGCCAACATCCTTATAGGAGTGGGAAGACATACTTGCCAGAAGATTTCAACAAAGAAAAGACTCCTATTTTTTATGGAAAAATGAAGAAACCAATGTATGTAGAAGCATGGTTTATTAAGATGAAGAATTTATTCAGATTGCATGATTATTCAAAGAACATGAAAGCCAAGGTAACTACCTTTAGTCTCAAGGTAAAAGTATATATTTGGTGGGAAGATGTTAAGCATATCATAGTAATGAGGGAAGAGGAGATGATTTGGGATGAGTTTGAAAGACTCTTCAAGAAAAAGTACTTGTCTAAGAGATATTATGATGGGAAGGCCAAGGAATTCTATTAGCTCAAGATGGGTTTCATGAAAGATTAATAATACATGACCAAATTTTTAGTGTTGTTGAGGTATGTTCCCTACCTCAAGGATGAAAAAACAAAGGTACAAAGGTTCATCAATGGACTACCTTTAGCATTCAAGAATCATATTGAGTATGATGAGCCTTAGTCATTGAAGGAAGTCATTGGAAAGCTAAAACATTGTTATGAGTAGTCTAAGAGCAAGCTTTAGTTCAAGCGGGACTGGAAAAGTAATGAGAAAACAAAAGGAAAATGGCCTCAGAAGCAAGGAAGATCTCAGGATGCAGGTGACAAGGAAAATGTGGGACCTCATACGAAGTTCAATGCAATTGAGAGAGGACATGGGTCTCAGCCTAAGGAGCAGCAAAATAAAGGTGATGGAAGGAAATGTTTTAGGTGTTGGACTTGTGGTGGAGCATATCATAGGAGGTACTTTCCATCACATTAGGCTGGAAGGCCTCAAATTTACAATTCTCAGGAGGCACAAATAGTCGGGAATGTAAACTAGAGAATTCTCTGTATCTATGCAGCAGTGGATAATAGGAATATAGATCATCAGGAATTCATTAACGAGATGGAAGCTAAGCTTTGTGATCAAGTTGTTTCCATTTTAATTAATATTGGATCTATTTATAGGTATATTAGTCCTAACCTGGTGGATCAATGTCAATTGAATAAAGAAGTGCATGCAAAATCTTAGTTGGTGTAGTTGGCTACAATAACCAAGAGAAGAGTTCATAACTTGGTGAGATCTTGTGCATTTCAACTTAATGACATGCCTACATCAGCACATCTAAATGTGCTTCCTTTCAGTTCATATATCATGTTTTTGGGCATGGATTGGTTATTTATTCATATGACTAAGGTAGACTGCTATGAAAAGGCCATTGATTGCATGGATGATGATGGATAACAAATAATCTTGTGGGGAAAGAAGAAGCCTACGTCAGTGAGAATGATTACAACTATGTAGGCCAAGTGTAGCTGCAGGAAGTGATGTTTTTTGTTTGCAATACATGTTACCAATGACAAAGGAAAGGATGTTGAGGATGATGAAGTCCCAAGGAGGTATCATGTTTTACAATAATTTAAGGATGTGTTTCCTACAAATATTCCAGGTTTTTTGCCTCATAGAGAGATGTACTTTTATATTGAGTTGTTACTAGGGGTAGCACTAGCTTATAAGGCACTGTACAAGATGAGTAGTCCAAAATTGGTGGAATTGAAGTTGCAACTTAAGGATATGCTTGGTAAGGGATAATAATGCCAAGTGTGTCACCTTGGGGTGCACTAGTATTATTTGTAAGGAAGAAGGATGGTACTCTAAGATTGTGCATTGATTATAGGAAGTTAAGTAAGGTGACTATCAAGAAAATGTATACTTTGTCGCTGATTGATGATTTTTTTATTAGCAGAAGGAAGTTGCAGTGTTTTCAAAGATTGATCTGAGATCGGGATATCATCAGATGTGCATCAAAGAAGAAGACATATACAAGACTGCATTGTGTACAAGTTATGGGAACTATGAGTTTATGGTGGTTCCTTTTGGTCTTACGAATGCTCCATCCTTCTTCATGTGTTTGATGAATATTGTGTTGCATCCTTAAGTAGATAATTTATTTATAGTATTTGTTGATGACATATTGGTATATTCATTGAATAAGGAGGATCATGCATAACACCTGGCAATGATGTTGAGATTATTGAGAGAGAATTAGTTGTATGAGAAGCTCACCAAGTACAATTTATTTCAGACTTAGATCTATCACTTGGGACATGTTGTCTCTAGGGAACGGATAACAGTGGACCCATAAACTATTAATGTTATCACCACCGGATCTCTCTACCTACACTGTGAATAATTTTTCCATCCCAAACTCTCAGCTTTACTGTGTATCTTGCCATTATCAGTGAAGGGATTCCTAGGCTTATGAGCTCTCCACCCTCTGGGCTTTACCATGTATCCCATCTCAGAATTCATAGGCCTAATCAAGGGTACTCTTGACTGAGATTTATCGTGTGTCCCTCCATTACTGGTCAAGGGATCCCTATGATAAATTGAGGTTTTCATGTTCAAGCTTTACCATGTATCCCATCCCAGGATTCCTAGGCCTTGTGAATAATCTTGGGACCACCCCACTGAACTTCGATTCCATCCAGAAATCCAACTCAACTACATAGAAAAGAACCATCACACCATGGCTATCCAGAAATGGAAACCCTATTCTAAAATACAATATCACACCTGGCAAAACCCATGCCCATGACATGAAGAGAACCAAGAACACACATGCATAACCATGCATGCTAAATATAACAAGGAAATCACACATGCAAATCGATACCTACAAATAATCCTGCTATAGTTGCTAGATCATGATATTCCTTTCTTGATCTTTTCTTCCTCTTACCTTCTTTTCTTTTCTTGATCCAATGATAAAGTTCTGCAAGAAGAATCTAAGTGTCCAAGAGTGTGTGAGAGAGACATTAGAGAAATATCTCCAAAATGGAACTGACAAAAAGTCCATGAACTGATCCTCGGAAGCCTTTTTATCAATGAGGCCTCTATTTTATTCAATTTTCTCTATTTTCCTTCATTTTATTCCTCACATACATCATGTGATCTTTCACCTTCCTTTTCTCCTAATTTCCTTTATTTTCATAAATAAATTTCCAAAAATGCCATTTTTCTTTTCCAAAGCCTTGGCCATTAGCTTTGCCATTTTCCTTTAGCCATAATAACTAAAATGAATACCCACTAGGATGTTTTTCTCACCATTCATCTTGGAATGCGTGTCCCATGACCTTGGTCTTATTTTTTCCTCTATTAATTTTTACATGGAAATTTGACCAGGGTTGTTATAGAACCATCCCCCTTGGGAGACAACCAACAACACTATTGAAAGAAAAACATACTTCCCATGGAGATTTATAACTTAGCTCATAACATTATTTACAAGGACCACTACTGAAACATGCTATGAAACCAGCTCAAGAAAAAGATAGAAAAGATAGATCAACGCCTTAGAATTCAACCTCTTCGAGGGGGAAACCTCCTTTACATTACTCAAATGAACAATTCTTGGATGATAAAAATGACAAAACCTCCTTTCTATATATAGGAGTCTAAAGGGTCATAATATAATCAAAGCCAACATAACAATAATAATGTAAGGGCACAATAATAACAATATGGAGACTACATGGGCACAACAATATAATAAGGGGGTTGTACTAATAACAATAAGGGGTTACACTAGTAGTATAGGGGCCTAACAAAACATGAAAAACATATCATTTAGTGGAGCTTTATAGCATAACTCATTACGGTATTTACAGTAACAACCACATATACTCTCATGCACATTTGATTCAACCAAAAAATAACCATATTGTCTATGGATATTTAAAAATCCAACTTGATCACAAAACATAACAATCCATGTATTAACTATACCATACTCTCGTGAATAATAAAATTAAAATCTTACCAACATTTACCAACCCACAGTAAATTACATTTATTGTTTTAATGACAAAATTGGCAGTCAAAATGAAACTTTTACTTCACGTCAAGTTCATTTGTTGCAGGCCTGTACATCAACCGTTGATTTCAATCGGATGGCTGAGATCGATTTGAAGAGGGTGAAATGAGCGATTTGCAATTTGAATTGCATCGCAGGATCACAATCTGCGTAAGAGAAAATGGAGCATGAACATATGGGAGTGATTTTGCGATTTGTGATTGGATCACATCGCAACATCGCAATCGCTAGAAAACACAGGACGTAGCAGAGGCAATCAAGTCGAGGACGCAAGCTGCGATATGCGATAATATCGCATCGCAAAGGTAAAAATGTTTGTTGTCGCTGTTTAATTTTTGCTGTAGTTGAAATTATCATTTCAACACTCCCCTTTAATTTCAACTGCTGGGTTATCGGTCATACCCAGAATTTTCCTCAAAAATTCAAAACTTTTCTGTCCCAATGGCTTGGTCAAAATATCAGCAACCTGCTCCTGAGTTCTGTAATGTTGTAAAACAATTTCTCCATTGCTTACTAATTCTCTGATGTAATGAAACTTTGTGTCAATGTGTTTCATTCTCTTATGAAACATAGCATTCTTGGATAATGCAATAGCTGAGCTATTGCCACAAAAAATCACAGTTCCTTTTGTTTGTTCTTAGCATAAACTCCTTAACATTCTTCTCATCCAAACTGCTTGACATGTTGCTGTTGTAGCTGCCACATATTCTACCTCTGTTGTAGACAATGCTACAATAGGCTGTTTTTTAGAAGCCCATGAAATAGCTCCTGAACCCATGTGAAAAACATAACCAGATGTGCTTTTCTGATCATCTACACTTCCAGCCCAATCACTATCAGTGTATCCAATTAAATCTGAACATTCTGAAGTAGTATGTAAAATGCCAAACCTTTTTGTACCTTTAACATACTTCAGAATTCTTTTTGTTGCCTGCCAATGTGCTTCTTTTGGCCTCTCCATGAATCTGAAAAATTAAACTAACAGCGTGCATTATATCCAGCCTAGTTGCAGTCAAATACATGAGGCTGCCAACTATGCTCTTGTACAACCTAGGATTAAAATCCTTGCTGCTATCCTCTTTGCTGAGTTTTAATCCCATCACTATGGGAGTGATTGCTGCTTTGCTCTCCTACATATTAAATCTTTCCAATACTTCATTGACATATTTCGCCTGTGAGATAAAAATCCCATTTCGGTTTTGTTCTACTTCTATTACTAATAAGTATCTCAACAAACCCATGTCAGTCATTTCAAATTCTTCTTTCATCACTGTTTTGAAATTTTCAATAAGGTAATCATCATTACCTGTGAAAAAAACATCATCAACATACAACACAACAATTAGTATTTTACCATAATTTTCTTTGATGTAGAGGGTGGGTTCTCCCTCAAACTTTTCAAATCCTTTTTCCAATAGATAGGAATCTATCCTACTGTACCATGCTCTTGGTGCTTGCTTCAACCCATAAAGAGCTTTCTTCAATCTGCACACTTTGTGCTTTTGGCCTTTCTTTTCATAGCCTGGAGGTTGTTCAATGTAAACCTCTTCCATTAACACTCCATTTAGGAATGTTAACTTCACGTCCATTTGGTAAACTTTCCACTTGTTTTGTGCTGCTATGAACAACACTGCTCTCACGATTTCCATTCTCACAACCGGTGCAAAAGTTTCCTCATAGTCTCTCCCATACTGTTGCTTATATCCTTTGACAACAAGTCTTGCCTTGTGTCTTTCTATTTTCCCTTCAACATTACTCTTGGTCTTGTAGACCCATTTAACTCCAATGACTTCTTTACCTTTTGGTAGTTCAACCAAATCCCAAGTCTTATTTCTTTCTATGGCATTGATCTCCTCATCCATAGCTTCTATCCATTGCTTATCCTTAATTGCATCTTCGAAATGAATAGGGTCATCAACATGACAATATAAAGCAAATAAAGAGTTCATACCTTCATCATAAATGTCACTTAAATTTCTGAACTTTTTACCTCTTTCATTTGGTGTGCAAGTTCTTGAAGAAGCACTTGAATTTCTTCCTGGTGGTGTGCTTGGAGAAGCACTTTCATTTCTCCTCAAGGGTGTCTCTTACTGTCATTGTGTTGGCACTACTGTTTGGGAATGTATTTCAGCCATCTCTTCATAATCTTCATCATGAAACAAACAGTTTTTCACATTCACTGTTTTCTCTATGCTTCCACCCCAAGCTTCCTCCTCAATGAAGTGAACATTTTTGCTCACAAAAAACTTCTTGGTAGATGGGATATACAATCTATAAGCTTTGGATTCCTCACTATATCCAATGAAAATACATTTCTCCCCTTTGTTGTCCAACTTCCTCCTTAGCCGATCTGAAATGTGTGCATAAGCCACACATCCAAAAACTTTCATGTGGGTGACTCCTTGCTTTCTCCCACTCCATGCTTCTTCCGGCACTTTGTTCATCACTGCTTTTGTAGGACACCTATTCAAAATATACGCTGCACAGTGTAAATTTTCAGTCCAATAATCATTTGGCAAATGCTTTGCCTTCAACATGCTCCTCTCCATATCCATGATTGTCCTATTCGTCCTTTCAGCAACTCCATTTTGCTGCGGAGTGTACCTTGTGGTAAACTGTTTGTGAATTCCATTTTCTCTACAAAAACGTAGAAATTCTTTGGAGATATACTCACCTCCTCTATAAGTTCTTAGAGCTTTCATATGCAGCCTGCTTTGGTTTTCTACAACTGCTTTGAAATTTCGAAATTTTTCAAACACTTCACTTTTCTTCTTCATGAAATAAACCCAAGTTTTTCTAGTAAAATCATCAATGAATGTTAGAAAATATTGGCTGCCTGCAAGTGATGGAGTTTGCATCGGTGCACATAAATCTGAGTGGACAATCTCTAGGGATGTCTTTACCCTTATGCTTTTCCCTGATGGAAAACTTTCTCTGTGTTGTTTCTCCAAGATACAACATTCACAAAGGCTGTTTCGTTTCTCTATCAATGGTAATCCTCTTACCATTCATTTTCTACTCAACAAGTTAAGACCTCCAAAGTTGATATGTCCAAATCTCAAGTGCCACAACTAATTTTCATCCTTTGGTACGCTTTGGAAAGCCTCTTGTGTCACCGCTGCTATTACTTCTTTATTTTTCAAATCTGCCTTTATTCTGAGAGGGAACATCCTATTCCTTGTCATCTTCACTTCAGCAATACATCTTTTGCTGGGTGCTCTATCCATGATGGTGCATACATCATTCACAAAGAAAGCATTGTACCCCTTTTGAACAAGTTGTCCAATACTCAAGAGGTTACATTTCATTCTAGGAACATAATAGACGTCTGCTATGGTTTTTTTTTCACCTTTCTTTGTAAATATTTAACTTCTCCTTTTCCCATAACAGAAATTTTACTATCAGTCCCAAGTGTGACTTGTGATTTCACATTTTGATCTAATTTAGAAAACAAGGCTATGTTTCCTGTCATATGGTTGCTGCAACCGGAGTCTAGAGACCATATATCATCACTTTTTGTTTCAGCCATGTTACAAGCTAAAAACACATTATCTTAGCTGATATTTTCTCTAGTGATATTTGCACTAGATCTATTATTCATATCATGCTTCTTCTTCCTACATTCATTTGCACAATGCCCATATTTTTTACAATAATAACATTGGACATTGATTTTTCATACCTTTTTCCTTGAACATGA
>APFE030384658.1:44368-63622 GCA_000404065.3 Pinus taeda
AAAAAAAAAAAAAAAATTACTCTGTCTATCCATAAAAATTTACACTGCTGTGTGTAAAAAATCTTTTGTTTCATTCACGCTGCTGCATATTTCATTTCAACAACAAAAAACCTTCTCTGCACTGCTGTGCATTCCTGAGAGAAAATTACATTTACACTGTTGTGTATTTTTTTCATATATGCTGCGGCGTTCTTTTTTCACTTCTCTCTCTGCTAAAAAAAAACTCACAAAACATAACAATGCATATATTAGCTATACCATTCTCCCATGAATAATAAAAAGAATAAAATTAAAATCTTACCAACATTTACTAACCCACAGTAAATTACATTTACTGTTTTGCTGAAAAAACTGGCGTTCAAAATGAAACTTTTACTTCACGTCAAGTTCATTTGCTGCAGGCTTGTACATCAATCGTTGATTTCAATTGGACAGCTGAGACCGATTTGAATAGGGTCAAATGAGCAATTTTCGATTTGAATCACATCGCAGGATCGCAATCTGCGTAAAAGAAAATGGAGAATGAACATATGGGAGCGATTTTGCGATTTGTGATTTGCGATTGGATCGCATCGCAACATCGCAATCGCCAGAAATCACAGGAAGTAGCGGAGGCAATCAAGTCGAGGACACGATTTGCGATATGCGATAACATCGCATCGCAAAGGTAAAACTGTTTGCTGTCACTGTTTAATTTTTGTTGCAGTTGAAATTATCATTTCAACACTTAGATCCAGCAAATCAAACGAGACATACCCTGTGTCGTACTCTTTGATGTTAATTTTATTGTGAGTTTTTGGATTTTCTAGGGTTGATGGACAAATTTGAGGTGAAATCAAGATTTGTGTTATTTAAATTGATTTTTTATTGTATATATAGATTCAATATTTTGAAAATTTTATAGTGAATTTTCATTATGCAGGGGTTAGGGATGAAGCTTGATTTCAATAAATTTTTTTAAAATTTAAAAAAATTACACCCAAAAATACTTCCAAAAAATCTCACTAAAAACAACTAGCAATCTTATTAAACTAGCTAAGAGATAATTATAGGTCACAGTATAATGCTCGCTCTCAGCCAGCTTCTCTAGCACTGCCATCACCTCTGAACCCGCATTACTCTAACAGGAAATACATTCCAATACTGACAGGAATTTTGGCACACATTCAAACAAGAAGTTAAATAGTGTTATAATGCAAATTTATTAGCTCTACAAGGAAAACTTACATTGGAAGATTAAGCCTCGCTCCTCAAGCCTTCCTTTTTCCGAGTTTCTACTTTTTGCTTTCTAGTTTTCTTTGCCTAGTTTCTACAGAAATTCTGCCCCTAGGGCATACATTTTCATGAACACAAAAATATATTAAATAGTTATTTAGAAAAATTGAGCATCTGTCCTAAACTACGATCCCACTTAAGCCAGACACTCCATATTTTAGAAGGACTCGCTTCAAAATATCTCAACAGCGTAATGATATAGATTTCTCTAGAATTAGGATAACTAGCTTTCAGCAATAAAATACTTGTTAATTTTAATTTATTTATATTCTAATTAGTATAATAATTGTAGAAAATACTTATATTATAATTTATATATTTTTTTTAAAATTTTCACTGTAAATTTTTAGGGTGATTTTTTGTATTAATCAACCTTAAAAATATTGACATATCAAATTTTTTATATTACATTTAAACCTACACACTCTTCTAAACCTTCTTGACACAATTAACATTGAATAAATACCTTACTTTAATAATAATATATATAATTAAGAACTAAAAACGAATATAAATTACATTTTTATATCTATGATATAGAAATTATTATTAAATAATTCGAAATACTTTACCATACCTATAATATTAAATATATATTTTTTAAATTTAAAACTTAATTAAGTAATAATTCTATTAATTTTACCATGCTTATATATTAATATTTTTACGCCGTAAGGCGTTCCCCTCTGAAATCAACACTTCCAGCTGCTACCATATGTGATTATGGACCATCAATTATCTATGTTAGACAATAGAAGCATCTTCTACCGTCAAATTGATAGCTAAAAACAGTTACTAATTCCCAGCAACTATACAGCGAAGATGGATACCTCCACGTGGTTACTAACTCCCTAGTAATTGCGCGACGAAGATTGATACTCCACACAGTTAATAACTCCCCAGCAATTGCGCAGCAAAGATCGATACGATTACTGGAGGCTCCTTCTGCTCTGTATCGACTCTTCCATGCCTCTTTCTCAACGGCCCCACGTTCCTCATAGTTTCTCCCACCAACACTGATAATAGATATCCCAGAACAAACAGTTTGGAACGACTACACGTGTCCCTTTACGAACGGACCATCTTACCCTTGCTGCCATTTAAATATGGAGACAGGCCTCTTCTTCTTCATTACATTTTGCAGTATTGGCTGATTTTCCGAACGCGATAGTTGTGCTCTCTTCCGTTCGATTTCCTTTAGGTATCAGTTTTCTCTATCTTTTTCGTCTTTCATGCAGTCGACCATTCTGCCTATCTTTGATCTTTGTTTCGAATCCTTTCCCTGTTGTCTTCCGCTTTTTCTTCCAGATTTTAGACATATAGATGTTGTCAAGTTATGCTCTTTCCGTTAACTTGTCTTTGTATCCCACGAGGATTTGTTTTGCTCTCTTGTTTTTGGTTTTAAATTATTTAACTTGCTCGAGAGTTGTAAAAGATGATTTTGGCTATGAGTGTAGATTGCAATTCGGGAGCTTTTTTGGCTTATTTACGCCTTTAAATGTTAATCAAGGTTTCTAATTATGCTCCGTGATTACGCAGGTTGTGTATTGTGTTGATTTCATTTAAAGATGCAGATATTCGTGAAGACCTTGACCGGTAAGACCATAACCCTTGAGGTGGAGAGATCTGATACCATCGATAATTTAAAGGCCAAGATTCAGGACAAAGAGGGAATTCCACCAGAGCAGCAGCGTCTCATCTTTGCTGGTAAGCGGTTGGAAGATGGACACACTCTTGCCGACTACAACATCCAGAAGGAAACCACTCTTCACCTTGTCCTTCGTCTTAGAGGTGGGATGCAGATCTTTGTCAAGACCCTGACTGGGAAGACAATTACCCTGGAAGTTGAGAGTCCTGACACAATTGACAATGTCAAGGCCAAGATGCAAGACAAGGAGGGGATTCCACCGGATCAGTAGAGGTTGATCTTTGCTGGAAAGCAACTTGAGGATGGATGCACTCTTGCAGATTACAACATCCAGAAGGAGTCGACTCTTCACCTTGTCCTATGGCTCAGAGGCGGGATGCAAATCTTTGTGAAAACCCTGACCGGCAAGACCATCAGCAGAGATTGATCTTTGCTTGGAAGCAACTTGAAGATGGGAGGACTCTGGTGGATTACAACATTCAAAAGGAGAAAACCCTGCATCTTATCCTTCGGCTCTATGGTGGTATGCAAATATTTGTGAAGACGTTGACAGGCAAGACGATCACACTGGAGGTTGAGAGCTCCGATACGATTGATAACATAAAAGCGAAAATTCAGGACAAGGAAGGAATTCCTCCTGATCAGCAGAGGCTCGTATTTGCTGGTAAATAGCTGGAGGATGGGCGAACTCTGGCCGACTATAACATCCAGAAGGAGTCTACACTTCACCTTGTTTTGTGTCTGTGTGGTGGGTATCGAAATTCTCGACATATATTTTAATGAATAGGTTCTAAATGCGCATTTCATTGAATTCTTAGCTAGCTGGCAATTAAATACACTGTCAAATATGTTCTACTGGTTATTTTGAGTATGTTGTTATGTGGCACTCTTATGAAGAGAACTTTCAATAAAAATTAAAGCTTTGCAGGTTAATTTTATGATGGTTTGTGATGTGTTCATGAACTATTGCTCAGGAACTCATTTTCCAAATATAATACTATGATATTATATATCTTAGATATATTTTCCAGTGGTTTTATTAGAAAATTTTAAAGTTATATGTTGTAAATAATTAATTAATTTTTTTGAAGGGTTAAAAATGATGAAAAGGAATAGAATGATAAAACGAAGATATTTTAGAATGTTGATATCATTGAAAACTCTGTTTATGATTTTAAACTTCATCGAATGTGAGAGGACATGGCACCTAACCTTTTTTAAAGGTTGAAAATATGAAAACTAAAACGGATTCCAATTTGACCCGTTCCTTATTCAAGATATTGAAGCTCCCATCAAAAACTTTATTTAGGAATTTGATATCCTTGAAACCTTTGCTAGTTACTATTTTCTAACTTCCCGGAATGTGGGAGGACATAGCTTTCTTGTGAATAGGGATTCATAAATGCAAACAAAGGATTACTCTGTCAAAATGTGTGTAGACTTTGTTATTCAAGATAATGTGTCAAAATGTGAGTAGAGTTTGTTATTCAAGATAATGTGTCAAAATGTGAATTGAGTTTTTTTTTCAAGATAATGTGTCAAAATGTGAGTAGAGTTTTTTTTTCAAGATAATGTGGGAGGACATAACTTTCTTGTGAATAGGGATTCATAAATGCAAACCAAGTATTAGTATCAAAATGTGAGTAGAGTTTGTTATTCAAGATAATGTGTCAAAACGTGAGTAGAGTTTGTTATTCAAGATAATGTGGGAGAACATAGCTTTCTTGTGAATAGGGATTCATAAATGGGAACCAAGCATTAGTTTCATAAAATGTGAGTAGAGTTTGTTATTCAAGATATAAATGGATGTAGATAAATCACCACTTAAGTGGATAAAAATGAAATTTTAAGTGAATGTTAAAGCTGAACCCTTTATATATTTAAATTTGGAGTTGTTGGAAAATAATTGTTGAGTATATATTAGTGTTTTAAAAAAAAATTAGAGGTGATTTGTATTGAAAAATAAATTTGTTACCATTAAGTTTCAATTTAGACAATTTTTTTCGCTTTAAGCAGTAATATTGTTAACATGAATCAATGACAATAGGAGTGACATCAAACTCTTAAAATTTTACTATCTTGTTATGAAATTTGCACTAATTTTATAGCCTAAAGCTATTTATTTGTACTATTGGTTTGGATTGATGGTGAATGGGTGTTATGTCAAGGCACTTTATGTGAAAAAAATCCTAGTTCAAAACCCCCATGGGTGTTCACCCCACAATAAAAAGGTGGAAGTATGACATTAACCCTGTGTATTAGCTTACTTTTCCTTTGTTAAGTCTCTTGTTTCTCATTTGAGTATGTTGCCTCTTTTGATGGCATTTCTTTTCTTTTCTTACCAAGATTCGTATTTCTCTCTTAAGTTTCCATTTTTCTTCAGGCACCTTCTTTATAATGGCTTTCAATTTTTTATTTCCATCATTAATATGCTTATTCTAGATTTCCAATTCTTGAATCATTTTCTTCAGTCGTTTTATCTTGATTTTTAAATTCTTCTTCTCTTTTATAATTCTTGTTCTAGTGGGTTTTCCATTAGAAAATCTTCAACAAGAAACTCGAGAAAATCTTGAACAAGTTTATTTGCAATAGGCTTATTTGCAACAAACTCATCTGTAATAGGCTCATCTATAATAGGCCTTGATACAAAATTGTCCTCAAATTTTGAAATTGCAAAATTTATTGATTCTATAACATGGTCTATGGTCTTTGTTGGTAAACACTTTATAAGACTTCGTTGTTTTTACTCGTGTTTGAAGTGTAAGATTGTTTAAAGTGTTTTACCAAGCTTTTGATAAATATATCATCATCACATAGGCTCTGATACAAAATTGTCCTCAAATTCTGAAATTGTGGAATTTATTAATTCTATAACATGGTCTTTGTTGGTAAACACTTCATAAGACTTCCTTGTTTTTACTCGTGTTTGAAGTGTAAGACATTTTAAAGTGTTTTACCAACCTTTTGATAAATATATCATCATCACTTTGTTCTTCCTCTAAGTCTTCCACCTCAATATTGTTTCCAAGTGAATTAGGGTTGCTTTTTAACAATAGGATTGCTCTTTTTTTGCTTCATTTTCTTCTCTTTTGTTGTCGTTTTTCCCTTTGAATAGTCCCAAATTTTTCCTTTACTTTTTAACTGATGCTCACCTAAAATTTTCACTAATCCATAATGGCAAACTTAATTTTAGATTTCCGGGGCTTTCTTTAAAGTTCTATGAGATCACTTAGAATTTTCACTAACCCATAATGGCAAACTTAATTTTAGATTTCCAGGGTTTTCTTTAAACTAATATGAAAATAAAATAGAATTTTCACTAACCCATAATGGAAAATTTAATTTTGGATTTCCAGGGTTTTCTTTAAACTTCTATGAAAATAAAATAGAAGGATGAGTTTTTTTGTACTTTCCATATACATCTACAACCTTGGAATTCCCATCTTATGATTTATTCCCCTATATGTTGAAGTAAATGTTCCATCTCTATGAATGGAAATCGTTCAACGTTGTAAGCATTTCTTACGTGCATTTCTTACATTTTGGATAATCCAGCAAAATCTTATCCCCTTTTGGCTCACTTCGAACTACAAAACCCATGGCTTCTTCTTCATGAAACTCTTTGGAATTCCCATCTTATGATTTGTTCCCCTAGATGTTGAAGTAAATGTTCCATCTTTATGAATGGAAGCCATCCAACGTTGTAGTGCATTTCTTACGTTTTGGATAATCCAGCAAAATATTAACCCCTTTTGGTTCACTTCGAAGTACAAAACCCATGGCTCAGAGACATAACATAATGCATGTGTGTATACTTCATGCTTATTGTTTAACAGTTGACCAAATAGAATGGGAAGAAAAGTTGGTTTAATAGACTTTGGTAGGCATGAAAATTGTTGAGGATTGTCATTCATGCCAAATCATGACATGATAACTAGGTTGAGGTCATGTGACTAGACCATCACTATTCAACATGAATTTAAACATGCAATGGTCATCATAACCGATTACAACATGGTATCAATCTCATTACTTTTGGCTTCGCAGTGTCTGCAGAGCGCAAGAGGAGAGTAGTGGCTGCAGAGCGTAGGAGGAAAACTAGAGTTGTGATGCCCGACGAGTACAACGACGCAACTTTCTGGGTGTACATTTCGTACATCAACGTTTCTGTTTCTTTCGGTGAGCCAGGCTCTTGTCTTGGCCTTCACCGAGTCCCTGTGCTGCGAAATCGTTCTAAAACCTGGCGTATGGTGAATCTAGGGCATGGGCAGTCATATTGTTTTTTATTTGCAGTGGCGAATCCTTTCATGCAGGTATCTTGATTGGTGAGACCTACACTGAGAAATGTATTCACATCGCCAAGAGCTTTTGAGCTGAACTTGGAGAGGGTTTGGGGAGAGATCATCCCCTGTCATATCCAGTGGTTTGAGATAGTCCTCGAGAGCATCCCATTCTAATCCAAGGGCCACCTCCCCTGTCAGTGTTGAACTGACCATGAATGTCCTCTCCACTATGCCAATCAATGCCTTCACCATAACATTGATGACCTGAGGAGGATTTTCTTGCGTAGATTCCACGGAGAACCCTGTGAGAGTCGAAACGCAGACCTGTGGGTGGGGCATCCTGTCGCAAGCTCCTTTGAGAAATTCATTTGATGTTCGAATCACCTTGACAGAAGTTTTGAATGCTATACGACTACTATTCGACTGAATATGTTCGACAAAAACACAAATTACAACAACTAGAATCACGACGGAAGCCGTAGCAATAAATAGACCAGTCCTCCTGGTGAACAAACACTACTTTACTCTGTCAACATTACTACTGTGGCTAAAAAAAGAATTCATCGTTCTATGTTGTTCCCTCTAGTCTATTCTCTACAATAAGAATGAATTAAGTGATAGAATGAAGAAGCTAAATCTCGGAAAACTGTAGAGATGTGAACAGAAGTGTGAAGCGGCCCTATGTCCAAACCTTGAAGAGACTTTCGGGCTTAAGCTGAAAATGACGCTTAGCGAGGGAATCTTTAACAGAGCCCATCATATTAAAATTCGCAAAAACTAGCCGCGCGCTATGAGGTGGGTAACAAAAGAACAGGGAACCTTGTTCACAAGTATCCAAACCCAAAAAATTACCTAACATATACACCCAGCAATAGCAAACAAATAATCTTTATAACAGTTAAACACAACAGCTAGCACAACAAATTCATTTGCTTAGCAGAACACAACATTTTTTACAGCAGAAGGAAATCAAAAGGATCTAGATGGAGAATGATATGAACAATAGCAAACTCGGAGAACTAAGAGAAGTTTGCGCATGTCCTTATACCAGTAGAGTATTGTAAAATACCTTACATATAGGAGAATATGATAAGTTTAATAACAAGAATCCGTGAATAACGACAGATAAACTGTAACCATAGTCTCAAGGGACCTCGGCTACCAAAGAAATCTATTACATTATCAGTAAACTTTACAGAACGCTGAAAAGGGGCTCCAACCCGTGGGAGACTTTAAAAAAAAAAAAAAAAAAAAAACATATACATTACATCGCTTAAACCGTTCTTTCTCATGGGAAGAATGTTTGTTACATAATAATAACCAGTAGAAAATTCGAACTTAGCATTCTACCATTGTGTTGACCCTAGAGCAGGTTAGCCCTGCTAAGAATTTAAATATGGCACGACCTGAGGAAGTTGGCTGCGAGAAAGTCCTCGAGAGGTAAACATAAAACAATAGAGAGATGCTATCCTTCTGAGCTGATGAAAGCAACCAGGCCTTACCCAAAAATTAAGGCGGCTCCCAGAAAAACGCAAAGGAAACGAGTCCCCTCAAACAACCATATGCAAACCTTTCGGACCAAGACTTACTCAGAGTGTTTGTGTGCAACATTAACCTCTGAGAAGAGCTAGAACCGCTAAGGTGGAGGCCAAGGTACTCGAGCCTGAATCCCCTTCGTTGTGTCAGAAGGAACCAACATTTAGTCAATAACACAACCTGGAGATAAATAAGAGCAACAATCTAAGCTAACTTAGAAATTGAAATTGGTTTTTCCAGAAAATATTTCCAGAAAAAAAGAAAAAATAAAACTAGGTGTCTTACCATTCGAAGTTCTCAGACCAGAATACAAAGCTATCCCTCCGAGGCAGTGTTTTCGTCTCATTCAAAGCACCGAACCGTGGTAGGAGCAGAGCTCGCAAGAGGAGCAGAGCTCGAGCAGAGATGCAAAGCGTAAGAACCAAATGAGCCTCAACTCAGCGACCGAGAAAGCATACTTTTCGTTGATGGAATTGTAACCCTAGGATTGAGTAACTGAGCTCTACACCGTTGATGAGAGAGGGGTCCTGAGGCTTCCATCTAGGGAAGGACGCCCTGCGTGTGCCACGCAGCCAACGCAGAACGATGGAGATCATCAAACCCAATCGAACGGTCCAGAGAACAGCTCGCAAGGGATAGAGTTAATACACAAAACCGGATAAACGTGATATTAATCGTAAGGTACATTGCATAGTGACAAGTGAATCGAAAAAGCCAGAAACACCATAATCGCTCATAAAATATCAGTGGGATGGGGAAACATAAATGTAACACCTGTCCTAAAACCATGCAAACATTAATATGAAAATTAACCTTTGAATTACCAAGTTACCGTGGTTAGATGTTCCAACTACAGATATTTATATATAATTAATTTTTTTAAAATGTATTGGGCAGTGTAATAAGAGGTTTGTGATATGATATGGGCTATCCTATGGCCAAGAAAATAAGTAGTTTACTAATGGATTGTATATTTTTAATGTTGGATTTTGGCAATGTAATTATATAATTGTAGATATATATAATTGTTTATTTAATGTCCATTAACAAATCATATATATAATACAATTTGTTTTTATCATATAATTTTTTTAATTACCTTTTAGTAAGTTAATTATATAATTGTAAATATTTAATATTCATTAACAAATATGTATTGTTTCCATCATATGACCCCTTTTTTTCCAGTGGTTGAGTGGCCCTCTTTTTATGGCAGTTTTTCCCTTGCAAAGTCCTTTCTAGTCATGGGTTGAGTGGGAGCAACTTCTGCTCATCAATGAGATGCGATAGTTTACTATTTGAACTTGACATTTAATGATGCATAAACTCCATATAAATCAATTGATGTACACATTTTAACAAGTAAATAGCATTGTTATCAATCCAGCATAATGATAAACTACATAACAAAAATCAATTGGTGTACATTTTCTAAAGAGAAATCATTGTTATCTATCCTATATAAATCAATTGTTATCTTATTGAATATATGATTAATAATGAGAAATATTTTAAAAAATTAATTAAATTTTAAATAGGAAAAATCTTTTTTTAATAAATTTTTAAAATTATTATTTTATGCCTTACCGCGTTTCCTTTGCAACATCTCGTGCAAATGCTAATTTAAAAATTTTAGTTTTTAGATTTTAACAGGTATTTTACTTCATTCTTCCCTTTCTTTCTTTATATTTACTCTTTTCGTCTCCCCTCTCCCATCATTTTATTCTGATAATAATTAGACTCTTTATATTTATATCTCTTCGGTTATCTTCTCGTCCCGATAATAATTAGACTAGAAAACTTTCAAATAACTAAAATAATAATAATAATAATCCATTAAATTTTTCAAATATACCAATCTAATTATCATCCAAAAAAACTGGACACCAAGGTGAAAATCGACAAGTTACAAACATCTAACTAATCATCATTTATAACGATATTAATTTTATTTAAGAAATAAATAAATCCACATTCCGCATTGCAGTTGGCTTCTTGAGAATACATTAATCTTTTGAAAAGGCCTATAATTGATCGCAAAATACAGTAATCGTAGACGGTTATCATAATTTTTGACATAATACACACTGTTTGTACTGAGTGCTTCAATGGGTGCCCACACAAACCGGAGAAAGCTAAAGAAAATAAAGTAGATGAGGAACGGCCCCACAAACTCTGAAAGATAAGCGACCATTATTGAAAAGGAAGGTGAAAGAGACATGAGCGAGAAGATTGAAAAAGAGGGTGAAAGAGACACCACTGTGCAAACTCGTAATGCACATTTTTCTTCTGCATAAAGAAAAACGTCAGGCAGGCACGAACCCGGCGGACCGATATTTCTTCCTGATACTCCTATGTGATGAGGCAGACCAATATTTTCTGCCGATTCTCGTCCCACTAAGCAATTTTCAAGATAGATATCTCTACCAACGAAAGCTACCCTCACATGTCGACAGTCTAGAGGCAACTCATGGGCATCTTCAACGTTACAAAAGCAAACAATGGATCCTGTCTCGACAACGCCGCTGAACATGCTTCCCTCATATCCACCTGATCACCTTCGACTCTCCAATCAAAAATGTGCAATAGTTGAGCCAATGAAAGCTCAAGCATAGTAATGGCCATCAGAATCCCAGGGCACCCTCTCCTTCCTGAGCCGAATGGAAGCATTCTGAAGTCTGATGGGTTTCCTGTTAAATCTACAGACGCTTCCTGCATAAATCTCTCAGGCTTGAATTCTGAAGAATCTGCTCCCCACACGTTGGGATCCCTTCCAATAGCCCACAAATTGAACAGTAACATTGTTTTCTTAGGTACATCGTATCCTCCTACTTTCACTGCCTCCACAGACTCATGGGGAAGCCCTAGTGGCGACCCTGGGTATAATCGGAGAGTCTCTTTCACCACGCATTGCAGGTATTTCATGCTCGCCAAATCCGACTCCTCCACTTTACGATGTTTGCCGACTACATGCTCGATTTCTTCCTGCAATCTCTTCATGGCATGTGGATGCCTCAGCAGCTCACTCATTGCCCATTCTAACGTATTAGATGTAGTCGCTGTTCCACCGACGAACATGCCCTTTTCCGAATACAAATTCATTGCGTTATAAAATCAAACACTTTGGTTGATTGAATTTGAAGAATCAGAACTAACAGTATGGTAATCTTATAAAATGAAAAGATTAGGAGCGAGAGACATACCAGAACAATTGCCTTGATTTTTTCTCGTGTGATTTCGTTCTCCGCCTTATCGGTCTCAGCTGCCAAATCGAGGAGCACATCAACGAAATCTTTAACAGGCTCCGCCTCATGCCTGCCATTCGTGGCGGCTGCCACTCGATGATCAACATGGTCCTCTATTATTTTCTCTGCGAATTGGTCGAATGTTTTATGGATCTTCTTCATGCGCCGCTTAACACCTTGCAAATCAAGCCAATCCAAATACGGAATGAAGTCTCCAACGTTAAAGGCTCCTAAAACAATTGACACTTCTGAGGTCAGATCCTTAAATCCTTGGCCGTTGGCACTCAAATGATCATCAGAAAATTTTCGCCTCGTCAGCATTCTCCAAACTATATTGGAGACTACATTAGAGATGGCCTTGCTCAAATTTACCGCTATTGTTCCGCTCTCGCTCTCCTCCCACATGGAACGGATCATCACAGACATCTCTTCCTCTCGCACATGCTTGAAGGACTCAATTCTTTTGGTACCCAGCAATTCTGTTACGCATATTTTTCTCATTTGCCTCCAGTGATCTCCATACTGTGCGAAGGCCACATCCTGGTAATTGAAAAATATATATTTCCCACCGGTTGTTAGGGGCCGGTTTGAGAATATCAAATCATGAGTACTGAGAAACTGTTTGGCCATCTGAGAAGAAGAAACGACTAGGGTAGGGACAGAGCCTAAGCGCAAAAACAGAATAGGACCATATCTGTCAGCAAGGTCTTTAAGAGCACGGTGAGCAGGCAGAGTCAACTGGAGGAGATTTCCAATGATCGGCCATGGATAGGGTCCTGGAGGCAATCTAGTATTCCTTCCGCTCTTGTAATGCAATATTAAAAAAAAGATTAACAGAGTTGCGAAGCCAAAAGCTGCGAGCAGAATCTGAATGAAGCTCTGAAAATCCATATTGAACCGTCTACCACTTGGCATAGTGAAGTAAACAATGTTAGATTTCTTAAGAAATTTTCACATCCGACAAAATTAGATTTCTTAGGAATTTTTCACATCTGTACAAAATTGTGACGTCATTAGACAGCGCCTTATTCATATACCTTTCTCCACATTAACAGTCCTTGACTTTTATATGGACGGTGAGCAAAGTAAATTAAAATAGCGTACATAGAAAGTCATAATTTGGTAGGGATAAAAGCCTTTCAAATGAAATTTGATGATTCGTATTCTGCAGACCTTACCATTACATGTTCAAAAATCTGATGATTTGTATATTTTCAGGTGCAGCATTAAATATGAAATGTGATGATTCGTATTCTGCAGATCTTAGCATTAAATGTTCAAGTATCAGCATTGGCTGGGATAAAAGCCTTTCAACTGAAATTTGATGAGTCGTATTCTGCGGACCTTACCATTACATGTTCAAAAATCCGATGATTTGTATATTTTCAGGTGCAGCATTAAATATGAAATGTGATGATTCGTATTCTGCAGATCTTAGCATTAAATGTTCAAAAATCTGATGATTTGTATATTTTCCGGTGGAGCATTAAATATTGGTAGCAAAATAAATATTGATCATCAAATTAGTGTACAATAATTGGAAGGGGGTACCCAAAGTTATAGTATTAGGGCATATACAAAGTCATAGTATTCGATTAAATTGTTGTACCTTGAATTTATAGATAGTATTAAATAGGTTGTAAATTTGTTTTGTAAATAATAGAAATTGATGTAAGATTTTGATAAAATTAGGTAGAAATTTTGGGAAATTTGGGTTATAGTAATTAAGTTTGAAGATTTTGGGTGCCCAAGGGAGTTTTGATGGTGGTGAATCTGTTTCCACTATCAAAACCAAGATTCAAGTATTTCTACTGTCAAATATTTTGAAAAAAATGGTAAGATGAGGTCATGGCAAATTTGCCAACTCCTTAGACAATCCCTTAAATATTTGTGGCAAAATGAATATGAGTAACTAAATTAGTTTACACTAAATATTGAGTTTCAAAATGAATATTAGTCATCTAATTAGTATTTATTGATTATTATCTTTCAATTTTAGTTTAAGTTTTTAATGTTTTGTTTTTTTGAAATTTAGTAAAAATGTGTTGGGAATTGCAAAATAAATTATATAAACTGCAACAATTCAAGTTATTTTTTAGTTTTTTCTTTAAGAATATCCAAACTAATTTTTTTAACATTCAAAATACTATTTTAACAATCTAAAATACCATAATAAAATATTAGAATACATTATATATAAAAATAAATAATTTAATTATATCACACAATCATAATAACCTACTAATTTTTTTTGATACAATAAACTTATTAATGTAAACATTTACCAACTGTAACAATACCTTATATTTTAAATTAAATTTAAATATTATATTATCCATATATATAATAATAATATAATATAATATATATATTATATATATTATATATATATATATATATATATAATTATTTAATATAATATCATTATATACACATTGTCTTATTAATAAAAACATAAAATACTGTATTTTTTCAATAAAAACATTGTACATGTTATCACCAAAATGAAATCAAATAATACCTAAACAATTAGGTCAGAAACAATAATCAATAGCATCACTCATGACTCTATAAAGCATAAAATAATATATAACGATGGTTAATGTTAACTAATTATTTGACAATAAATGTAAATTCAAACGTATAACCTGGTCTCAAAGTACATGCAAAGGACGCCTTTTTTCCACTGCAATTAATGGCAGCCATCTGCTACATGTGCAATTTTTTTGGTTAAAAATAAATAAATAAATTGATGGCTACCTGTGTAATTCTTTCGTTAAAATAAATAAATTAAAATACTACAAGGTTGGGGGCAAATTTATGTACTCCATGCTGTTAAAATTTGAAAATTGCGAAAATTGACTTTATAAATAGTACACAGACGAAGCCATAATGTTATACCGAGTCGATCGTGGTTCCATTGGATAAAGTAAATCATACTTCAGGTTTTTTAATTCTTTTTCCTTTTCTAAATAACTGACAGCAATCCCATAAAAGGAATGTTAAGAAATAAATTAAAGTTGAGAAATAAAATCTGTCCCTTTTTTTCCAATAATCTCCTCTACGCTGTAATTGTTAGTAATTTAACCCGTGAAAGATTTATGACAAATAACTTAAAAATACTTAATAAAAATAAAGAAAAAATATTTCGACTTTCAAATTCCAAGTTTATTACCATATAATAATTTAATAACTAGCATATCCTTTAAGTGGGAAAGGAATGTCTCATAGTTACATTATTACACCATATAATAATTTAATATCTAGCATATCTTTTAGGTTTAATAGCAGAACATAGTTACATTATTTAAAGATAGGAAGATTAGTTGTTTTGTTTTTGTTTTTGTTTTTTAGTGAATTTTCAAAAAAGTTTTAGTCACAGTAAATGTGAAAGCACATAGAAGGAGTTATTTTTTAATTGGAGAAAAGTGAATTTTCAAAAGGGTTTTTCGAGAGGGTAAATGTGAATGCACATAGAAGAAGAGGGTAAATGTGAATGCATATAGAAGAAGTTCGCAGTGAAGGAGTTCTTTAACCATTCTTGTTAAGTCAACTCTCGTTAGTATTTTTAGTAGAGTTTTTAATAACAATAAAATGGTGATATATAAGGAGAACTTTCTAATGACTATAGGGGTACAAGGAAATAGAGCATCATTATGGGGTACAAGGAAATAGAGCATCATTATATATCATGACATTTTCATGGGTTACTATTACAATTCAAATAGAGGTAGGAAACCACCTATTCAAATGAACACGAAATGCCTTATATGTAAGCAAAGTAATTATCTAAAGACAAAAATATAAGTGTGCATAGTTAAGGTGAGAATGTAACCTTGAACCATGGTGGTGATTTGCTACTAAGAAATAGAAGTGAAGGCCTCCACCTCAAGTTTGTTTCCAAAATTGTAATTCTCGTCTTCGCCGTTGACCTTGGCCTATTGCCCCTCAAGTCCATATCATAAAGCTAAAGCCATAAATAACCATATTTAGGCTTCAAAATGTTGATGGTTCTATTTGTTTTAATTGGGATTCCTATTTTGCTATTAGTCGTATGTTTGTTGTTTCTATCGACGCTACTCTAGTAGGTGTCTTTGTCG
This sequence comes from Pinus taeda, assembly GCA_000404065.3. Classification (NCBI taxonomy): domain Eukaryota; kingdom Viridiplantae; phylum Streptophyta; class Pinopsida; order Pinales; family Pinaceae; genus Pinus; species Pinus taeda. Next base: position 60,456 of record APFE030384658.1, read on the forward strand.
ACAATGTCTTCTTACTTCCAACTTATAAACATTGGCAATCCAAAACCATGACGAATAGGTTGTTGATATATAGGTCACACCAAATCCACATTAAATAATTGGATAAACATGTGGCGATTTAAGGCCCTTGATTTTTGAAATCTGATCCACTTGATCCATCTATTTCCATTCACTCCATGACATGCCAAACATAAAATGGACTGACCATGAATGATTACATCAACATGCAAATAAAGAGTAAACTAATGAAATAGTGTCTGCCCTAAAAGTTCATAAGTGTAGTGAGCCCAATAAAGTCCCTAAATTATGAAGAAAACAATAGTAATGGAGAAAAGGTTAGGCCTAAATTAAATGGAACCTCATGCAATGGAAGAGATCATTTGCATAAATCTATGTCGATTATTTGAAAGTTGTAATTAGTACACATGGATTCAACAATACTTTCTAAAAGATCCTAAGCCTTGGAAGATGGTTGAGCATGGAAAGAAAATGTTAATCAAAGACTTTTTTTATCCTAATAAATGATCATTGAACTAACAAAAAATTAAAAAAAGAGAAAACCATACCTCTACTAAAGACACACTATAAAGAGGTGCAGAGACATACCTCTAATATCCATGTCCTTGCAACCTCTAACCATTGGAATTGTGGAAGTACACAGTTGTAAATGGAAGATTCTAAATCACTCAATGTTTCTCTCTCATTTTAGCTCCTCCATGTCCTTGCAACCTCCAACAATTGGAATTGTGGAAGTACGCAGTTGTAAATGGAAGATTCTAAATCACTCAATGTTTCTATCTCATTTCAGCTCCTCAAATGGCAATTCGGTCATATGTGGTAGAGACGGTGGGAAAAGTTGATGATTCTCGATTTCTGATAGTTGTGAAAGAGTTTAATACACTGGACTTTTTAGCACTACGGAAGTTCACTAACGACGTGTAATTAGGTCAAATGAATGGTATATTTCATAAAGATACCATAAGTTATGGATGATAAGAGTAACGTGAGTTGAATTGATGGCATTGAGTTTGGTTTTCTCGTAAATTACATTCATTTTGTTGATGGGGCTTTTTATATATAATATCAATATTTCTATCAAATGTTCTAAAATGCTTCAAGACAAGTTCTAATAAAGAAGAAAATGTGTTGTTTTTTATTCCGTCAATAGTGAGATAATATTTTTTATAATCAAAAGTATGTTTTCTGGGAAAAGAAAACGTGTTCTTTTTATTCTGCCATCAAAAAGCAAGTTGGACCATTAATGAAAATTTAAAAAATAAATATAGTTCTCATTTTGTATTTATCAACTTATACATGATGTGATGAGATATCTAAAGGCAACTTTTGATTTACTAGATATCCAACGTATCAAAAGGGATTGAGGGTTATATCATAAATTTTCAAACAAACTACCCCAAAGCATTTTATACTTAGAAGCCAGAGGTGATTGCCCATGTAGGTTTCTGCAAAGCAAAAGGTTGAATTTTATTTACATATTCTGTTAAAAGTAATATTTGCGCAAAATTTTGTGAACATTCAGACCCTTTCATCATAAATTTAGTGGAAAATTTTGTAAAAATTCCCTGTGCATAGTTATTTTATTTATGAGGATCGCCCCGCTCTCAGTGGGAAACTCGAATTTGCTGTCGTTGATCTGTCACTCCCACACCTGTAGCATTCGTAGTGAGGGAATGCTTTCTAGCCTTGAGGGATCTTCACCAAGTAACCTGTCCCAAAAAAGTTCCAAGTGCGGAAATAGCTAATAGTAAAACTCATGAACCAATTTCTCTTGCTTACAGAAATCTAGGCACATCTATTCTCCTTATAATTAATAATGTGGAGTTCGGCGAAATGACTAAAACCTTACTACGCTTATATTTTTGATCATATTTTGCACAAAAAATTTTATTCTCTTCATATTTGTCGAAAGTGTTTTACATCATCAAAACCTAAAAAAACAGGTGAACTTTGAATCTACTATCACTTCTAGGTTGAGGTATCGTGTCGCCGTGAATTCAATAATACATCTCTTCAACAACTCAAATGTTGCGGTAATTTGTGGTATTTAGGTTTTATTAGATGCTAGGCTTAAACTATGTTTCTAGCTCAATATAAAAAAGTTTTCCATTTTCATGATACATGTAAGCACGTCATTAAATGTCACATGGACTCTTGCATTTCTTAGGAGATGCAAGAAAGAATATTTGGTTATTTGATAACCCTATAGGGGGCAGAGTTGTGCCCTCGAATCAGGATGTATTCATTGCCAAGATTTGGATTTTATCCAAACTATATTTTTTGTCCTTTTCCTTTTGTTCACCTTTTTTGTTGGCTCAAGGCTTGGAATTTCGCCATAATGGTAGAATTATTTGTTAAAAATAGCGACTTTAAAAATACTTCAAATCTATTCAGTCTTCTATTTCGGTCCGTTCAAGAATTTTCATGGGTTTTCTCACCAATTTTGTTTTATACAAAGCTTCGTTTAGTTGATAGAATAGGGGTACCTTTGGCCAAAACTGATACTAGGAAGATTGCAGTGATATTTGCAAAGTTTGATATCTATTAGGTACTCCAATCATTTCAACATTTTTCTAATTTGTCTAGTTTGGCTTTGAGAATCACCATTTTGCATATTTTTATTACAGTCATGGAATTGGTAATGAAAGTGAATGTAGAGAGTAATACCTTTTGTAAAGTATTATTTTCTCTTTAATGATGGTATTAACTACTTTAAACTCGGCTCGTTGGAGAATCCCCTAGTGTTGGATGATGTTGATGTCGACTCTAACTCTGAACATGGATCAAGTCACTCTTTCTATCTGCAAATTATCGATGAACAGTGGATTGCGGAGGCTACACCGAAAAAATTGATAGTGGAGTTTTTAACAGCAACATTGACATTATCTGATTGGCTTGCTAGATGAAAGTCTAGAAATAGTTTATCTAATTATAATATAAATACAAATGGACATAGTACAAGTCAATGGAGTAGGTTTACAACTACAGGCATTTCAGTTCCATTGCGGGTCTGTCTAAAAGTCTGTGATAAATGCACAAAGATAAACAGGTGGTGGTTTCTCATAAGCGGAGCCTTCACCTAAAGCCTTCGCTGTAATTAGTTTATTATATTTATCCTGTATTTCATTTTATTCTCATTCAATAAACAA
>APFE030384661.1:0-16805 GCA_000404065.3 Pinus taeda
ATTTTATGGATAGGTGAAGAATGTTGACAACGCATAAGCATAACTATTGGGAATGAAGAAATCAATGAGGGTGCCTAATTACTCTAAAATATAAAGGCAAGAGTAACCACTTATAGTTTGATACGAAAAGTTGATATATAGAGGGAAGTCCTGAAGAATGCCAAAAATGTTAAAGAGGAGTTCTCCTCGAGGATATTTGAGATATATGTTTGGAAAAAGTACATATATGTTTGACAATCATGATCAAACTAGCCAAATGATGGTTAAATTAGTGTTGAAATGGTCAACCATGTTGAAACTAGCTCTTTAATGTTCATACAAGTTCAACAATGTTCAACTATGATTAACCATATTCATCTACAGTTAAACATTGATAACCATCATGCTCAACCATCTTCCTCTAAAGTTAAACATCAATAATCATTCTTAGCCATGTTCACCCATAGTCACTCATGGTTGATAAAAGTTAATTATGGCCATCCAAGCTCAACCATGGTCATAATCATGGTTAACCATAGTTTACCATGGTCATACAAACATTGATAATCATGGTTAACCATAACTAACCATGATCATACAAACATTGATAACCATGGTCAAAATTTTCACCCATAATTATCCATAATTGACTTTAACAAACATGTATAAAACCATGTTAAAAATGTATATCACAAAATACAAACAAAAAAAATAATACAATGTGATGAGCATATATCAATATGTCAATATAATTAACAAAAATTAACATCGTAATGGGATAAAAATGTGATTAACTCGTAATGTTAAAATGAAATATTATGGTTAAAATCAATGTCATAACTAAAATCAACCTAACAATGTTATGAACGAAAATCAATGTCATAATGTGCCAAGCAAAAATTTGACACGCGGTCAGGAACCGGGTGATGTAGTGGGGCGTCCAGCAGCTCGGGTGTGGTTGTTTGGATTTTCAATATGAGCAGGAGTTGTGGTCGTGGTGATTCCTATAGCTCGTACGAAGCTGGAGCGAGGTTTCTGCGGCTGGACGGATCTGTTAGGTATTTGTGTTTGGACGTGATGATCTGCTAGAATAGGCGCCCACATTTGTGGAATTAGCTGACGGCTGCTGTTGGGCGGTGCCGCCAAACCCTCGGCCTGTGTTATTTTTATTATTACGGTTCCTTTTGCGAGACACGGTGATCTCTAGGGACCGGAGGATGGAACCATTCAGCTCGAGGGCTTTGTCGGCGCTGCTCAAATCTGAGAACTCCACGAACGCATATCCCTGTGGGTTTCCGAACTCGTTTGCAGGTATGTTAATACGATTCACTGTTCCGCAGCGCTCAAAATGTATGCGCAAATCCACTGCTGTGCACCAGTAGTCCACATTATCTACATAAACCGAGTACCTGTCGAATTCCTCTCCTCCACCTCCCATTAACGCTTCTTCTTGTATGCTGTTGTCTCTATTTTCATGATTAGGAGTGGCGCTGTTTGTCGTTGTTCCTGTTGCCCGAACGTAGTTCAAACGCCAATTGGAGGACGACGAACGAGGCTGCTGCTGAATGGGAATGGGGCGGTTGTTCGTGTTTGCATATGGTGGTCTCGACGATGATCTGTTAGGATTGGCACTCACGCTTCTCCAATTCTTTGGAGGCCGCTGTTCGGAGGGGAGGCGAATGGCGCTGTTGATGTTGTTGTTGGGGTTGTTCCAATTTCGGCCGTTACTTTTGGCGCGAGACACGGTGATCTCTCTGGACCGGAGGATGGAGCCATTCAGTTCGGCCAGGGCTTTCGCCACGCTGTTTACATCTGAAAACTCCACGAAAACATACCCTCGTGGGTTCCCATACTCGTTTTTAGGAATAGTAAGGCGTTTCACTCTCCCGCACCTCTCGAAATGTGCCTTTAACTCGTCCTCTGTGCACCCATAGTCAACATTAGCTACATAAACGGAATATGCTTCCAATTCTCCTCCCCCTCCGGTTACCACTGCTACTTGTTTATTAGGTATCGCCTCCTTATTGAGCTGCACGTTCTTCACCGATTTCCCAGAATTCGCAGCCATGACAAATTACTTCTACTTCACTGTTATTCTTTTCCTGTAAAGACCAATCAAGCTTATCGGACTGAAAATGCAAAGCTTCTAACTACTCGCTGCGCTGTCTTTATCATTTGATTGGATCTAAATCCAATATATATACATGTTGAAACCACCCAGGATACGCTTCACCGATTTTGGCCTACATATAACCACTTTGGCACAGGTATACGCTTCCCCTACTTTGGCCGACATATAACCACTTTGGCACAGGATGAAGGCTGATGTTATTTGGTTTGGCTTGGCTCATATAATATAATGCGTTGAGAGAAATGTGGAATTGTGCTAATATAATATTGTTTAAAGTTTTTTTAATTTCTTTTTAATATTGTGATAAGAGCTATGATCCCAACTTGAAGATGAAGAAAGATGTCTTTCTTTAAAAAATGCATATGTTCATCGTAGGTTTATGGGATATCTATTAAGTAGGGTGAGTGTAGGTTAATGAAAATTTCAAGGTAAATATAAAAAAATAACATGTTTATTTAAAGGAATGATTTCTGATTTTTATCATGGATTAATTTGAATATGATATAAAACAACGAAATATAAATTATCCTTTATATTATTTTTATTATAAAATATGTTTTATTATTTTAAATTTGGGTTTATATTATTTTCATATAAATACATATAGTGTATAAGTTTTTGTGTGAAGATATTAGGTATTGAAAAGAAAAAAGATTTTTTTTAAAGTTGTATAATTGTAGACAACTCATTGTTGATGTTTTTCAAACTTTATATTGTTAATTTTGTATATTTTCAAAATGTAAATATTTACTTTAGATAGTTAATGTAGTCTAATGGTAAAGCCTAAGACTTGAAAGAACATTTTAAAGGTGCACTTCCACAAGCACTAAAATGACTACAATATATGCATTTTAACATAAATAAATAAATTAAAAAAAAATCAACAAAAAAAACATAGATAAATAAAAATAGAATATTCTAATGTAAGCAGAGTTGATAATGGATCATCCAAAGAAATATTCTTCATTTTTTTTTCTCTATAATAATAGATGAGACTCTTCATATTCTTTCTCTATAATACTAGATCAGATTCCTCATATTTTTTTGCAATAGTAATATTTCTTACCCATCATTGATCATCCACAAATAGATCTCTTTAAATTCCTTCCCTAATATAGTACATCCAAAAGAATACATACTTTCATTATATTTGTACATCTCTTTCATAACCAATCGTCTACAAATAGATCTTTTTAAAATCCTTCCCTATAGTAGTACACCCACCAGATTCCACATACTTTGTAACATCAACTATATTATGTATAACAAAACGTAGATTTATAGTCCCCAATGCTCTCATATTTCAAGTTAAATAAAAGTGTATTGCTCATTTAATGCAAATTATTGGGAGACCATTGTACAACTAGTGTGTAATTCTTCCAAAGAATAATAATGTTTAGGTAGTTTAAGTCCTTCCTTTGAGACTTGATATGCACACTTCTTGTGCTTTCTATAAACATGAGTATAGATGATCTAAATAAAGTGATTAGATATTTCTTTTAACTATAATGCTAATGGAAGGAGAGAATTATTTTGTACTTGAAGACTTCCCTTTATTGTGTAAATAACCATAGATGAATCAACCATGACCTTTTAGCTTATAAATCCCTTTTAGCTTATAATTCCCCCAACGTATTTGTTTTCTCTTTTGTAAACTTGGAAGTTCTTCCTCTATTTATATTACTTTTTCAAAATCTTTAACAACCATTTGCTCCAGGTGGCTTACTTGTCTGAAGGAAACCAGATAACCACCTGTCAGCATTAAACCCTTTCCAAAATTTAAAGAGGTTTATTGCTATCCATCTAGCATCATTGTTTTGATTATCTATACTATTGTTTCTAGAAAGAAAATTAAACATGTAAATGCATTTCATCAAAAGATTTTTTTTTGAAATCAAACTGGATCACTGCGTCAATCCTCATCCGAGGATATTACTAGGGGTAGCGCCTTGGCATTGGATCTTGGCATCTCGCTCCGCTGCTCAATTCTCCACTTCAGCTCTTTAAGAGTTTGTTCAATTCTTCCCACGGCCAGGTTATTTATGTAGGTCTGTATCTCAATTGTCGTTATCTCCCTGAGTAATTTCGTCTTAACTGGGTTCTTTTCCTTGTTCTTCTCCTGTGTTTCTGCTCCATCACCCGTCGTTTGCTCTCAATGCAGGGTCATGGCCAGTGCCGCCACATTCTTCATTACCCAATACTGTTGTATGGTTTCCCTGAATAGGGAATGCCTTCCACAAGTATTCCCGGTATCAAGCACCATGCTTTCCCACTCTTCTATGGGGATGTCTGGATGCTTAATATTGTCATTCAGTTCCCTCTCCCAACTTGCAATTTGGGCTCTAATGTTCGGTGGATTCTATGTCATGCAAGCGTTAATAATTGTCTTCATATGTTCATTGCCTGGCTTCCTTCGTCTTTTCGTGGTCGGCCCACTTGTTCCTTCTTCTGTCTTGGTTTCTCTCTTTCCTGTCCTCGGTGCCATTTTTCTCCCTGCGTGTTTGCAACTATCTTCTTCCTGGTGTTCTCTGTTTTTCTCACTGTACTTTCCCCGGTATGTTAATATAACTATCACAAAATCGTTGCATTTATCAAAGTTGTAATATTGAATCAAAACAATTTCCCAGTTGCTCGTTTTCTTTCCCTTTCGAGTGTTTGCTACCTGAGGGGTTTTAGTCATATTGGGTTTAGAGCCAGTGCTTTTTTGGTAAGGGTTTGGTGTTTTCTTGGGTTTCTTCGCATTTTCCTCCCGTGGCAACAGTCTGCGCCCAACCTTACCATTTTGGTCATCCTCATGGGATCCTCCCTGTATGAGGTCAGATTTTAGCTCAACCTTTCCCAGGGTCTCTCTGGCTTGTCAACAAGTTTCCTCCTGGGGTCGGCTCTACTTCCCTCACCCTAAGGTTGCTTGATTTCCTAGTTCACTATAATCCTTGGGATTTTTTCCCCATGTTTCTTCCATTTTTCCTATTGGCTCGCTCCCATCAATTCCTACAGGGCTGGCTAGGGTCATGTTCTATCGAGGAATACTATAGGGTTTTATCACAGGATGGCCCTCTCCCTTCCTGGGTGCGAGACCCTCCCTCCTGATCTTCCTATCCTAGAAATTCAAATGCACTGCAAAATTGGTTTTACCATTGTTGCAGGAGGTTCTGTTATCCTTCTTTACAGTCTTATTCATGTTCCATTTCAGAGTTCCTATTTTCCTAATGAAAATAATTCTAAACCTAGCAGGGATGTTGATCAAAAGGACTACATACCAACTTGCCGATATGTTGCCTCTTCCATCTGCCGTCTGCGTCTTCACTCTTCAGCCACCTTCCCTCTCGCCAACTTTTCTCGTCTTCATCTGCATGCATTTTGCTATATTCTTATTTTCGTTAAGTTTTATTCATCTTTCCCTCTGGTCCCTTGCCTTTACTTCCACCTGTCTATCGTTATTACCTGCACCCCATCTCGAGATGTTGCCCTTCTATCCTTACTGCCATCTCCTCTCATTAATCCGCACTTTCTCCTAGCTGCTTTGTCGTGTTCCTGTTGTCCTTGTCCTGTCACTTGTTATCATTCTTCTGCCCACCCTCCTGCTCTTTGCCCTACCCTCCTCTCTATCGTTCTCTTCTGTCACTACCCTCGTTCTCTGGGGAGTACCCCAATTAGCAACTTTGTTTTGCTTGTCATTTAAAAGGATGCCTAAGTACTTAGTAGGGATGTTCATGACTATGAATCCCATGGTTCTTCCTAGGAAGGCTTGGGAGGAAGCTTCGGTATTGAAGAAATAAATTTCTGATTTCTCTTTGCTTATCTCTATCCCAGAGGCCCCTCTGAAGTCTGTGAGAATTTCCATTATTTTTTTTGCTTCTTTGAGTGTTTCTTGTCCATATAACATAATATCATTGAAAAATTGTTGGTGGGTTAGTGGTAGGTCATTTCCCCAAAGTATTAATCCATTCATTTTCTCGATATTAACCCATCCGCTGCAAGGATAAATAGGAATGGGGATATCAGGTCGCCCTGCCTAAGCCCTCTAGATGGATTGAAGGTTTCTGTTGGTGACCCGTTTAGTAGTACTGACATAACTGGCATAGTTATCATTGACATTACCTAGTTTATCCACTTGTTTTGAACGCCGTATGCCTTTAGAATTTGCTGGAGGTATCCACAATTAAGTCTGTCATAAGATTTGGCTAGGTCTAGTTTTATCAGCATCCCTTTGGTTTTTGAATTTTTCAATGAGTGAATTGGTTCTTGTGCTACCACTATGCCATCTATTATTTGGTTGCCTTTGACAAACCCCATCTGCTCCTAGGATATCAACTCTAGTAATATTGGTTTTAGTCTATTCACCATGATTGTAGCTACTATTTTGTATATAACATTGCAGAGTGCTATTGGTTGGAACCCTTGTGGTTCTTCTGAGTTCTCCATCTTTGGTATCAGGGATAGGAATGTAGCATTCAGGGTCGGGTGCATTCTTTTGGTGCATCGAGACTCTTCTACTGCATTCACTATATCTTGGCTCATGAAGTTCACGTGGCTTGATAAAATTCTAAGGTGAATCCATCAGGCCTAGGTGCTTTATTCTTTGCCATCTATTATGTTACCTCCTCCACCCCCACTTTGATTATGACCCTTAGGTGAGCCAAGTTCTAATCTCTAGTTACTATTTTAGGGATATGTTGACTAATTTTATCAATGCCGTCCTTCCTTCTGATATCGGGTTCTGTCAGGAGCTCTTTAAAATGTTATACCATCAGATTCTCCATTTCAGCTTTCTGTGTTATCCTGTTGCCTTGGTGGTCCCTTAGGGAGAATATTATATTTTTCTATCGGTGATGTACCATTGCCTTATGAAAGAATTTCGTGTTTCTTTCTTCTTCTTTTAGCCATTGGATTCTCGATTTTTGTTTCTATAAGATTTCCTTTTGTTTTCTTCTTTCCTCCAGTTTCTTTAGCACCAGTCCTTCTTCTTTTGTCAGCTCTTCATTTCTTCCTTCTTCTATGATTTTCTGTTGTATTCGTTTCATATTTATCTGGAGTGTTTCTTGTTCCTTTTGAATATTTCCAAATTCTTCTTTGTTCCACTTCTTTATCTTCCTTTTATGTCTTTTAATCTAAGTTGGAGGGTGTGCATTTTGTTTCTTCCTTCCATCCCAGTCTCAGTCTCCTTCCACCAATTCTTCATTTTATCTACGAAGGTGGGTTCTCTCAACCAAAATGCCTCAAACCTAAAGGGTCTATTCTAGTTCTATTGATTCATAGCTATTTCTAATTTAATGTGCCAGTGATCCAACACTAAACATGAGAGAATTGTTGCTTCATAGAAGATATATTTTCCAATGAAGTGTTCTATTGCTAGGAATCTGTCTAGCCTAGATGCTATTTGTCTTCTCTGTCCTCTTCAATTGTTCCACGTGTATTTTCCATTTAAGTTGGGATATCTACCATTTTCAGTTTTGCTTGAAGGTCCCTGAATTTCTCCATCTCTGGCTCTTTTCTTTGTAGTCCACCTTTCTTCTCATCTTTTGATGTTGTCATGTTAAAGTCTATTGCTATCAACCACAATTTTTCTTCATGAAGGTTTCCTAGCTATTGAAGTTGGAGGAGAAAGCTTCCTCTTTTCGCTAGTGTATGAGGGTCGTATACTGCCGAAACTAGAAACAATTCTCTATTTCCAATTAACCGGAACTTCCCTGTGAGTATTCTTTTCATGCCTATCTAGTAATCTACTATGATTTATATAGGGTTCCATAGTATTCCTATGCCTCCCGCACTTCCTTTCACTTCTATGGTCATACCTTCATATTTTGGTTTTATTTTGTTTAGGATTTCCTCCATTTTCCTTGCTGAGATTCTTGTTTCGTGTAACAACATTAGTTGGGGTTTTTCTTTTCTTAGCCTTTCTGCTAAGTGTCTTTGTTTGCCTTTACTCTTAAGGCCTCTTATATTCTAGGATGTGATTATCATTAGGGTGCTTGGCTTTTCTGGTGGAGTACCGTCGAGAGCGGAACTACTCTCCCGGTGTTCACTAACATTTCTCCGATGATCAGTATCGATTCCTGTAGATTTCTTCGACCTCTTTTTTTCCCGCATTTTTCTTTGCTTTGATGATCTTGAGTATCATCCTATTGAAGGCCTAGTCGTTCTACCGTTTCCATCTTTCCCTGTCCCTGTTGCGCTTGGTACTGTTGAAACGTTTCTCTGTATATTCTTTTTTGCTCTTTTGGAATGAATCTTTCATTTAGATGTCTCCATTCATCTATTAGTTCCGTAATACTTCTTGTTTTAGCCTTAGTTCTTCTCCTCTGCTTGTGTCAATCTCCATTACTGCATTATCCATTTTCTCCCTTACTTCATTTTCCTCCTTCTCTATTGGTTCACCTTTTGCCTTCCTCTTGGTATGTGATTTGCCTTAGCTTGTGCTGCTTTCCTTTCCTTTTTTCTCCCTGATAGTCCATTGTTTGGGTCTTGTTGTTATCTTCTTCTTCTTCTTGTAGGATTTCAAAGTTCTAGTTGTTATCTTCTTCTTCTTCTTCTTGTAGGATTTCAAAGTTGTTTGTATTACTTGGCTGGGTTTGTTGATCTTTCCTTCCTTCACTGAGGTTCTCTCTTGTGTGCCTTATTTTTCCTTTTACTTCTTGAAACTCTTCCTTGTCTTCTTGATTTTTCCTCTGTTGTTTGTTCCTTCACTCTTCTTCTTCTGTATTGAGTGGGCGTTCCTTGAAAATATGTCCATACTCATGACGTCTTCTACATCTGAATGGAATGTGCTCAGAGTTAAGGGTTTTCTGCCATACCTCCTCATGATACTCTAGCTGGACTGTATCTGGAATAGGGTCAGCTATATTCATGTAGACACAAATTCTATCATATGAGGTGTATCTTCCCTTTTTTATATTTTTAGCTATTTTAACAAAGCTTCCTTTTATGTTTCTTATACCCTCTAGGATCTTCGGATCCCAGAAGTCGATTGGTAACCCTAATAACCTCAGCCATACTAGGGCTGCCAAGAATTTTTCCTTATCGGGGTTATAATATTCTTCCCAGTATCTCATAAACAGCCCAACATTATAATGAAAGTAAGGACCATTTTCAAACACTTTTTCTTTATCTTGCAGGTTCGAGAAGATTACTGTGAAGAAGCCTCTTGCTCCCAACTTTAGCTCGATATCACCTCGGGGTTGCCATTTTATTGGATCCATTTGGTGAGGTCCTTTTCCATCAGCCATACTCCAATGAACTTGCAAATTAGCACATGGTCTTTTATGTAGCTTTTGTATCGCTCTGGTTTGTTCATCGGGATTATAAATCCTGGTTTCTCAGTCGCACATGGTAAACACTTGCCTCTGCTACCTGCCTGCCATCGTGCTCCAAGGACAGGTCTCGGTTTTCTTGTTTCTTCCGCCTAGTTGCTTGTGTTATGGCCTTCTCCTGTCACCGCGTCTCGATAGGATGGGATCTCTCCCCTCCTCTCCTCCTCTGTCATTTCTTCTGGTTCTTGGTTTCTGCGTCTGTCGCTTGCTGTAGTCTTTAGCTTTCCCCGCACCACCTAACTCATGGCCGCTTGACCATTAGGGCTGCAGAGCCTCCCGAATGTATTTGTTCTTCCTATATTAACTTGCCTTTAACCATGTGTGTATTTGTTTAATATAAAATGAAATGAGCCCAACATTCAGAATCTATAACTCAACAAGCCCCATAAAAGAATGTCTAAGCTAATGACTTATCCACCTATATTAATAAAAAAAATCTCTATGTTTAACCTTTAGATTAACCTTGTAATATGAAAATAAAGCATTAATATGGGTTGTTTCTTGAAAAGTGGGCATCATCTTCTCTTCAAATAGAATAATTGCTTCTAGCTAATAGGTTCTCCATAGAACTAGAAATGAGATTTCCTTAGAGCACTCTAGATCTCATACAATAAACCATTCATTGAGACATGTTTCTATGGATTCACATTTACTAGTTAACCAAACACTCCCCAACCTAATCCCTTGTTGAACATAACTACAATGGAAGAAAGATTGAGAAGTGTTTTCATCACTACATCTACGAAGACAACAAATACTTGGACCTAATATATTCCTTTCCTAAAGGGCTGCCCATGTTAAAAAAAATTTGTTCACTATGAACCACACAAAAAACTTACACTTGGGTGGAGCATTAACTTTCTATATATTTTACTACCACCACTTGGCGTCTCTTAATCCTAGTTGAAAAAGAAATAAGTATCCAAGACTAGGCGTACAATTTCCCCATGCTCCAAAATTCAAAGCTTATAATAGTCCATTTGGAGAATTGTTCAATATTATATGGACCTTGTTATTTTTTTTAGAAGAAATGATCCAACCTACGACCCAAATTCCCTTCAAAACCAAGGTTAGCTTCATTTCTCCAACCTTGGGACCACAAGGATTTGTCATCTGGACTATCAATCAAGTTAATTGTACATATTCTAATTACCCTTTGGGTGTCATATGATTTCATTCAGGAGGAGTATGTCTCTACCACATGCCATTATTGCATATTCCCTCACTCTTACATGTGATCCATATCTCTTCTCCATGCTAGATAAGAACCTATAATTGGGAATGTTATAGTCTTTTTTTTTCCAAAGAAAAAGTCGCAACTTTCTATTTGATAAAAAGTTACATAAATTACATGCAGCAATTGAATACAACCACTATCCCAGAGGACATATAAGAAAAAATTGGGCTACAATAAATAAAAACAACCCTGAGACCATAATAAAAACATATTTTTCTCATCATCTTGAAGCGTGGACAGGATTTGCATGCCATGATCAGTCACAAAAAAATTAGATAAGCCTAGCAGTTTATAAACTTTGTTTCCATGAGATAATTACATATACATATAAGAGTAAAGTTGTTTACATGTAGCATGTATTTGCAAAAAAGAAACTGTTGATGGTGAAAATAAAAATCATAAAAGGTATGCATTTAGATTCCAATGAAAGGTTCGTGTTGAAAGTGTTGGATCATCCCATATACATGCTCAATAACCTACCAAACTCACATATGTTGTCTAACACTTTCCTTAGACTAAAGGTATGCTAGAAAGTTCCTCTCGTTATAGATGTGACAACAAGAGATAAAATCAAAAGCTTATTTTAACTAGAAAATCTCTTCAAGTATTGGAAGCAGTGTGTAATTGTGGCCTATTTGGGAAACATTGAATGAGTTTATAACATTTAATGAGTCTCTAGAAGCCTAAAACGAATGAAATTCATATTCTAGAGCCCAGCATAAAAGGAGTTTAAGAGAAATTAGTTATGCATAATTGTTGGAACCCATGCCCAAGCCAATTATTTTATTTCAGAAAATATTGATTGTTGATGTAGAGAATGAGACCACCCCCACATGCAACATCCTCATTCGATGCTCCATCAAAATAAGACCAAGGAAGTTGTCAGTTAATCTCTTAAATCAATGATGATGTTAGGGACTTGATGTGATTACTTTGAAGGAAAGAGACCATATATTGTTGTTATTTCTATAGATATCAGGTCAGGGGTAGATGGAATGTCTCTAGAAGTGGATTTATTTATTTCTAGACATACCTCCCAAAAGATTAGGGATGGGATGTTCCTAATAACTTTTTCATTAGATGAGTCCCACAATGATGCCCATGCCTCACTGAAACAATTACCTCTCCATTCTAAGTTACACCTCAACAACAGTTTGGTTTTGTCCCAAATACTTAGTGTGAAAGAAAAATACAGAAATAGATGTGTAACCGACTCTTCTACATTTTTGCTAAGAATGCACTATCTAGGACCTTCTTTATGTCTCTTTATTAAATTGTCCCAATTTGTAACTTTATTATTAATTAAACATGAGACGAAAAATCTTGAATTGTCCAACCAAGTAAGCTTCCATATCTTTTTCCACCACCAGGATGGATTAATTCTCAATCGAGAAGCGATATGGAAGCTATACCCAGATTTTTGGGTATAAGTCCTAGAGGGGGAATGTACCCGGAGAAGAGAGTCATTTCTATCTCTAATTCTAACATGTGACCTTTTGAGTGATCTTATATAATTGTTCCATATACCAGCAAATTTCCCATGCAAGTTGAGTTTCTCAGCACTCTTCCATGCCTGTGACCAGAAAGTTGTCCACTCTTCCTCAACAATCTGATTTAGAAATTTAATTCCTTGCCTAGTCAGGATAGCCACAAGTTCTGGAGGAAGCCTAAAATTTTTACAACATCTAATCCATGGATTGAAACCAACTCTAAATTTTTCCACATTCCCAACATTCCAAGAAAGGCCATCTCATACTATGTTTAAGGAATCAACGAAAGCTTTCTAAAACTTTCTAAATAGTAGATTAATTTGACATCCTCTTATACAACTCTCTAATCCATTTTTCAAGTGAAAGAGGAAAGATATGTTTCCTAATAATCACTATTGTCCATAATATTTATGTGGAGAGGAGTCTCCACCTAGCTTTTGCCAAAAATCCTTTTGCAAAAATGGGCAAGTACTTTAGAAACCAACCACCCCAAGGTTTTGGTAAAGCAACCTTATCCCATCTTACACAGGGAAGATCAGCTTCTTCTTTGGACCCAATCCATAGTAACCTCCTATAGATTTTTATTATGGATTTTAAGATTCCTTTTGGAATCCATTTGAGAGCCATCCAATATACTGGGATTTCTTCAAGGGCAGATTTAATCAGAACCAATATTCCTTCTCTTGAGAGCCATTTATAGCTCCAGTGCTTAAGCCTTTTCTCCACCTTCACAAATAACCACATCAAGTCATATTTTCTATATGATTTGGGTTTTAAATGGAAGCCCAAATATTTAAAATTGTCCAGAAGAAGGTTTCTAGAAAATGGTAAATAATTATGAGCCCTATGCACCTCTCCATGACACAATTCGTCTTATGATATAATGGAATTCTGAACATTAATAATCATGTCTGTCACTTTCTAAAAGAGTGTTAGGACATCATTGATTGTTTCCAAATCTTGTCACATACCATTAAAAAAGATCAAAATATCATCCACAAAAAACAAATGAGTTATGTAAATGTTTATTGCCACTTCAATTCCCTTAAGAACACCCCCATGCTTTGCAGCTAGCAACAACCTACTCAACCCTTCATCTGGTAATAAAAAGTGGAATGGAGATAGAGGAAATCGTTGCCTTGTACATATTTTGGCATCACAAAATGGAAAAGTTGACCCATTGATCAAGGCTACAAATTATACATTAGTTATACATCCCATTACCCAGTTTATGAAAGGAACACCAAACCCTGGATGGGTAAGAATCATTCTAATATAAATCCAACTGACTTTGTTGTATGTTTTAGAAAAGTTGATTTTGGAAACCACCCCTTTAGTTTTTGGATCATAATGACATGCATACATTCTTACACCACCATGATTGCTTCGTGAAATTGGCACCCCTCCAGAAAATTGAAATGTTTGTTGGACACATTCCTTGATAGGACAGGCCAAAGGAAATGGATATAATTTTGGCAATGATTTTATATATACAATTACACAAAGAGATTGGCATGTATTCTCAAAGGATTGGGGATCATCCACCTTTGGGATCAAAACTATAAAGTTGAATTTAAAGGGTCATATATTCTCCCATTTTTCCAAAAATCCCCAACCACATGTAGGAGTTCATCCCCAATGAATTCAAATAATCCAAATTAGAATTCCAATATCCATCCATCTGGACCAGGACTTTTGTCCTTCTGCATTTCTTTGAGAACAAATTCTAAATCACCTTTCAAGATTAGCTCCGTGAGATTTTTATTATCCTCCACATTCGCAAACCTCAGAAAGAATTAAGCCACTCGGATCACTTCTACAATTGTGACCTCTTCAGGAGCCTTGAATAGATTTCTAAATAATTCCTTTCCCAGGGATGCGAGATTCTCAAAGACATTTTCTCTTCCTCCATCAAGTTTTTCATCTCCCATATTTTATTAATGTTTTTATGGCCTTTAGAATAGTTTTGGAAGAAATTTGTGTTCTCATCCCCACTTTTTAACCATACCACTTGACTCTTCAACTTTCATTGTTCTTTCTTCTCAGTTAGAATCTTTCTCTTTGTGGTCTCATATTACATGATTCTATACTTGGATTCCACCAATTCATATCCCCTTCCTTCACGTGGTTCCATTCTCTCTAATTCATCTTCTATAACTTTAATATTTGCTTCATATTTGACCTTCTTCTATATAGCCCATTTAATGGAAGCTTTCTTAACCTTTTTTAAATTTTCTGCAAACTATTGAGTTATTAGTATCCCTGAGTTTTGATTGAAGGGGGACCAGGCATCTTTAACCATTTTCACATAGATTTCTTCATTCAACCATGAGGGATTAAATTTAAAGGGAATACTGGATTTACCTCCTTTTAACTCCAAGAGGACTAGTTGATCATGAAATACTCCATCTGTTCCAATCCATAGGCGGAACAAGGAGAGTTTTCCAACCAAATTTTTATCCGAAAGAAATTTGTCAAGCAATTTGGCCACCATTGCATTTCATGTATTCTTATTCCTCTAGGAGGGTTTATATTTGATAAAATTGGCATCGATGAGAAGGGTGTCTATCAATTTCCTAATAAAAAAAATTCCATGGGATCTAGAAGGGCTTCATATCCCCATACCTCCGAGGCTCCCAACAAAAAATTTAGATCCCCTTCGATAATAACATTTTCTTCCTTCATAAAGGATTTGACCAACAAATTATTCCAGAAGGTAGCTCTATCATAACATAGTCCATAGATGTTGAAAACGTATAGATCCATACTTAATTTCAATGAGAAAACATTCACTCCTAAGGTCATCTTTGAGTCCCATGTGCTACAAATTTTAAAATATTTAGCTTAAATCATGTGGCTAGACCCCCCGTGTGGCCTCTCACTTTAAAAGAAAAGAAAAACCAGTTGGGAAACATCTTATTTAAGGCTTCAAAAATCATATCTTATGGCACCAAAGTTTTGCGAAGCATAATAATGTATGGGTTTTTTTATCACTCCTTTAGATCTCTAAGGGTGAGGAAGAGTCGAACTGAAGTAACCACAGACCAACCTTTTGACTTGGTAACTAGCCCTACCAAGCTAGAGAGGGCTCTCTCCAAAGGATTACAACCAAGAGGGCTAGATGGATTTGATTTTTAGGCTCGATATAGTAGCTTAGGGTTTGATTTTATTTGGTGGGGTTTATTGCTAGATGAGGGTATTAGGTCAAAAAAGCTAGAACAGGAAAAATGAGATATGATTGCAAACATTCAAAGGGGAAAGGTAGATAGGAGGCTTAGCACTTCAAAGGTGGTTTAGTGAGGTGGTTTAAGACTGATGAAGAGTTAGGAAGAGCATATGAGATGTATTGTTCCTAAATTGAAGAAAATGGACAAACTATGATAAATTTCCCAAAACAGAGCATGAAAAAACATGTATTCTACCTGTCCACTTGAAAATTACCAAATAATAGACATAAAATTGCTTATGAGCATACAAAAAAATCATACAAATGATCACAAAGAGAAAACACTGCTAAACATCCATACCACATGTATCCCAAAGAAACAACTACAACTCATCTATTAATACTGGCCAAAATCTGATACAATAGTGTCTCTGATCACTAGCACAACATCCAACTAAATCCAACCTTTGAAAAGACTGAAAAATACAAGATACAAGCCTCATAAAAACTCCTCCCAGCCATCAAGGGTCGAATCCATGAGAGGAGGAGAAATTCCACCAAAATTTGAACTAATATCTAGAGTGTAGGGTGGTCAAAGTGACTCATCCCTAAATACAATGAACTGATTCATTACACCTCATAGAGTCTATTTACCTAATTTATTTACCTTAGGTAATAGTAAAAAGACCATAATTACATTTGCATGATCGATTACATCAGTAAAAATTTGATTTACAAAACATGCAGCACGAGTGTCAAACGCACAATGTCATCTTCAGACCCAATTTTGTCTACCTTTTCGGGGTACAAATTGACCCAAGATAGCTCATTGGGAATCTTATCCTATCTAGTTTCAAAACCTACCTATAGTTTGAAAGATGAACTTGATTTGACCCTCCAAAAATGGATTCTCCCAATATTGGTCAAACGCAAAATCTCAAGGTGAAAAAGGAGGTAGAACACTGATTTTTTAGGTGTTTTTTCACCTTGTCACCTACCAGTTGTGCAAAATAAGGCTTGTAAATTTGTTTTCCTAAATCTTTTCCCTACTCTAAATCCAATGGTTGTCTTATTTAGTCAAAAAATTACCCAAACAAAAGTGCAACGCTCACCAAGGGTGTTGTGCCCTTGGCATTCTATCTATAAAAAATTGTGTATAATTACTTGAAAAGCACAAAAAATTCAAAATTAACCTATGACTTCTCAAAATTGGTGAAATTATTGTTAATAATGTATTTTGTGCATGGATTGAGGCTTCCACAAGGATGTCTAGCTTTTCCTTCTCTTTCTGGTGAGTTAGGGCTTCAATTTTTGCCTTTGCAACCTTGAGTTTTTCCCTTGCATTCCTTTCTCCGTTGGCATAGTGTTTTTCCATCTTCCTTTGAATTTCATTTTCTTTATTGGCTTTGTCTAGGAGCTGTTAGTGTCAGCCTTTGCAGCCTTCCTCCAGTGATCAAACATGCTCTTACAAAGTGATTTTAAGGTGTCAAGG
>APFE030384664.1:0-16941 GCA_000404065.3 Pinus taeda
CAAATAATTAACCATTATCAGGCGCGCTTTTCCACTAAACCCCGATTATGTTGCCCTCCTGTCCACCGTAGGATCGGCCCTCCCAGATCTGACGGCCCTAATGAATATCGAGCGCCCCTTCATAGCAGTAAGATAGTACTCGATGATCGACGGTTTCACCGTCGTACACCAGGACAGCTGTCAGCCACTTATTGCATCAGGCTGCCCCTGACACATACCACTCCCGTACCAAAAGCGGTCCGAAGAAAACCGCTTACCGCCCTCCCCGCTTACCTATGTCACCGCATGACGATGCCACCATGTCGCCTGCCACTGTGGTGTACCTGTGCCATGTCACCCGCTGACGTCATCACCCTACCACTGTGTCATGATGACGTCATCATCCAAGTCACCCCGCCACATCACCCTGCTGACGTCATCTACCGTACAGGGTCCCACCGCTGACGTCATGCTGATGTCATCGCCAAGAAAAAAAGCGCGCAAAGGCGAAATCACTGCTTAGATAGCCCGGAATGAAAATCATGGGAAGTTTTCGATGCGCGATTAGCGCTTAGCGCTAATCGTGCATCGCTAAGAAAAAATGGCCAAAATGGAAAGCCTCAGTTTGCAGCAGTTAGTTTTTCCTTGAAAGGGCAGAAAGGGGTGATTTGATAGTTTCGAGCATATCAGCAGAGAAAGAGAGTCCCGATTCAAGTGTTAAAGAGTATCAGAGGAAAGACAAAGCCCAGAGTCAATTAAAAAGTATTAGTGAAGCGGCAAAGCGTATCAGATCGACAATATCAAAGTAGGTGAACATTAAAAGCCTCCATCAAAGTCAAAGAAAGCGGCGAAGCCACTTAAGGCTCTCATATCACAGTTAATGCACATCAAAGCCACTCAAGAGCAGTGGAGTAGAGACCAATGCACAGTTATGATAAATGGCTAGTGCATAACAGCAAAGGACACATAGCCTCATTTTTTGAAGTAGCTTCCCCAGCGCAGCATTAGATAGATATTTTTTACATTACTTGCAAGAGAAGTTAGGTTAGATGCAGTTATTTCCTTAGATCTTCTATCAGATCTATTTTTGTAGATATTTTTCCTATAAATACAACCCTGAACAATGTAATAAGGGTTATTGGTTGGTGGGTTGGTTGATGATTTCCTCTTTCTAAACTGCACTGTAACATATCCGACTGTGTTAATACAAATGGCTGTTGAAGTTCACTATGTCTGAATGATCTGAAGGTGGATTGGATGTTTTGGGACTTGCTACAGAATTCCTGTCTCATGCTATGGAACAATAAGTTATACTAAACTGTGTATTATGTTTTATGTTTTGTAAATCTCATCTATGTTTCATGATCTTGGTAACAGAGAAGAAGAATAGCATAAGATTTGTTTGAATGCACCTTATGTTCAATCTCTGTTATTTATTATGTTTTCTTCAGGACTAGTCATAAATATGAATTCTTAACTTCTCATGTTTGCACTAGTACTCTCATTTTGAATACTGTTTAGGAATTCTTAATTGCTCCTGCACAATATTCATCCATTTTCCCTCTACCAGTATAATGAAATATTCTTTATTATCTTTCATTCCCTGAATTCATTCCATCATTTCCAGATTTGAAAATTGTGTCTAGCCTGCCTATCCTGCTCTGTAGCTCTACCTTTTCACCAAAAAATCCTTTCAACAATTACACTCTTAGTGACTCCATTTCCCAATGGAAAAAAAAGTTATACACTTGCATCCCAGTTTTGTCTGAGATCACCATCTCACCAAACTCAAACAAAACCCATGTGCATCATATCTAGCCTAAAATCATCCCTTAAACAAAGCTAAATCCCAAAGAGAGAGCCCTCTCTGGTTGCAGGTAGGCTAGAACCTGCAGCTAAAAGATTGGTCAGTGGTTACCTTGGCCTTATTCGGTTAGGAGTCAAAGGGAACAACCTGAACGATAATAGAATGGAACCTAAGATGGATGGTATAGAAGAAAAACTTAAAGGTAACATGGAATATTTGAAGATAGATTTGACAAGGTTGCTACAAGAAATGCTTACTAATGGAAAAAGAGTAGTAAAGGAAACACATGACGAGAAAAAAAGAAATGTTAGTCGTGATTTTATAAACTCTAACACTGGATTGAAGACCCACTATGTTCCAAATATCGATATGAGGAATTTTGATGGAAAGGATCCCGAAACATGGATACTACAGGTGGAGCAACATTTCGATCTCCATAATGTGCAAAACACACAAAAGGTATGCATTGCAACTTTATATTTGGAACCAATCAATTTTTATGGTATCGATGCCTTTGCTCTTGTAAACAAATTTTCCCTTGGGAAATTTTTATGGACGAAATGATAGCACATTATGAGGATACAAAAAGCAACACCTTTTTTAGCCAATTGATAAATATCAAACAAAGGGGTTCAATGGTGGAGCACATTGAGGACTTCCAAAAATTGAAAATCATGGGTAAAAGATATTCCAGAGGAGCATAGGATCAATGTGTTCATAGGGAATTTAAAGAATAGCATCCCACATGAGGTTCACCTTTGGGAACCTAATTCATTAGAAAAGACATTCAGGTTGGCAATAAAAATTGAAAGCAAAATTATGGAAACAAGGAAGCCTACTTCTCACGACTATAAATATGCAATTGTTGTTGCTCCTAGCCTTTCACAACTTAAAAGGTTGACACCACAACAATTCAAAGAAAAAACAACAAAAGGGCTTTGTTTGAGTTTTGATAGAAAATACACTAAAGGTCATAATTGTGCTAAGAAGAAATTATTACATAGATTGTGAAGAAGAGGATGAAAAGTAATAAGAAACATCAAAATGAGAGGATACACACTAGGAACAAACGCTAAAGAAAGAAGAAATGAATTTGACCATATATTGTAATGCATTGGCGAGAAATGGAACTCCTCAAATTATCAAGATAGAAGGACATATCAAGAAGAAAAAGGTAATAGTGTTGACTGATTCGGGTAGTACCCATAAATTTACTCATTGTAATATAGCCAAGGAATTGAATTGCTTCCTATATCCAGCACCAGAGTTTCAAGTGATGGTTCCGAATGGAGGAACCATAAATTTCTCTGTGAAGTGCCATAATATCAAGTTATCCATGGGAGAATATGTGTTGAATAGTCCAATGCTTTCCATTCCAATGGGTGGTGTTGATGTTGTACTAGGAGTCCAATGGCTACAATCTTTGGGTACGATAGATTTTAATTTTCAAGAACTTTTCTTGAAATTTTTTTTGGAAGGAAAGGAAGTTAAATTAAGGGGTATGACATGGAAACCGGTAAAAATAATCAGCTCGAACGACATGAAAATGTTTCTAAGGAAATAACAACGAGGCATAATTGCACAATTATGTTCTCTAGAGGTTCCCACATCAAAATCATAAATTTCTCCAAATCTCCAAAAAGTCTTGGAAAATAATTCCAAGGAATTTGAGACTCCCAAAGGCATCCCACCTATTCATGATCATGATCATGCTATTCATTTGATTCTAGGAATTTTTCCTCCAAACATCAAGCCTTACAGATATCCCTATGCCCAAAAGAGTGAAATTGAACGTATGGTTGCAGAAATTGTCGAGGATGGTATAATTCAATATAGCCAAAGTTCTTTCTCTGCTCCAATTGTATTGGAGCACAAGAAGGATGGATCATGGCGCATGTTTGCAGATTATAGTGAGCTCAACAAGCTCACTATTAAATATAAATTTCCCATTCTTGTCATTGATGAAATATTGAATGAATTGCATGGAGCAATTTACTTCACCAAGTTGGACCTTTGTTGAGGATATCATCAAATCAGAATTAAGACTGAACACATTCTGAAAACAACATTTAGAACTCATGAGGGTCATTATCAATTTTTGGTCATGCCTTTTGGCCTTACCAATTCACCTTCTACATTTCAAGGTTTGATGAATTCCATTTTAAAACCCTTCCTTAAAAAATTTGTGATAGTATTTTTTGATGATATACTAATCTACAACAAGTCTTGGAATGATCATGTTCAACATGTTGACAAAGTGCTCAAACTATTGGAGGAGAAACAATTATATGCAAAAACCTCCAAATGTTTCTTTGGAGGACAAGAGGTGGAATATTTGGGTCATATTGTATCTCATGAAGGTTTTAAGGTAGACCCTAGCAAAATTAAAGCTATTAAGGAATAAAAATTCCCTCATCCATAAAGCATCTACGAGGGTTTCTCGGGTTGACAGGGTATTATCACAAGTTTGTTAAAAATTATGGGAGAATAGTAGCACCTCTAACAACATTAATGAAGAAAGATCCATTTTCTTGGACTCCAGAACAAACAAAAGCCTTTGAACATCTTAAAGAGGCAATGTTTCAAGCATCGGTCTTAGCTACGCCAGACTTCACAAAAAGCTTTATTGTGGAATGTGATGCCTCTAAAAATGGAATTGGTGTTGTTTTAATGCAGGAAGAAAGACCTATTGCTTTCGAAAGTCATCCAATAAAGGGAAAGTATTTACAAAATACTATTTATGAGAAGGAAATGTTGGCAATACTACATGCACTTAAGAAATGGTGACCTTACCTAATACGAAAACACTTCAAGGTAAAAACTGATCATGATATTCTTAAATACTTTTTAGAACAAAGATTATCTTCAGAAGAACAACAAAAATGGGTCACAAAGATGTTGGGTTATGACTTTGAAATCATATACAAAAAAGGGAAGCAAAATGTTGTTGTAGATGCACTCTCAAGAAAGGTTGAGGATGTGGAAGCATTGCTTTGTGCCATTTCCATTATCCAACTAGATTGGATAAATGAAGGGATGAACGGAAGAATGATGAGGAAGTGTGGGCACTCATTCAAAATTTGCAGCAAGATCCCAGTACATCTGATACATTTAGTTGGAAAAATTATTCATTATTGTACAAACATTGCTTATACTTTTGTAAGAATTCCCAAATCAAACAAAACATTCTTCTCGAATCACACACCTCTCCCTTAGGAGGGCATTCAAGATTTTTAAAAACTTACTAGAGGGTTTGGGATGGCCTTAAATCTGATGCTCAAAATTTTGCGACAGAATGTTTGGTTTTCCAACAAAATAAAATTGAGACAATTAAGACCCAGGGTCTATTACAACCTTTATCAATTCCAATTCAACGTTGGGAGGAGGTTTCAATGTATTTTATCATAGGTTTACCCATGTTTCAAGGAAAGAGTGTCATCATTGTGGTACTTGAAAGACTTACCAAGTATACACAATTTTGTGCATTATCTCATCCATTTAAATCCAGTACATTTGCTACTGCATTTATGGAAATAATTCAAAAGCTAAATGGAAACCCCAAAGATTATTGTAAATGACAGGGATCCTATTTTCACTGGAAATTTTTTGAAAGAATGTTTTTCTTGTCTAGGTACTCAGTTAGCTTATAGCTCATCTTATCATCCTAAATTTGATGGACAAACTGAGATATTGAACAAAAGCTTAGAAGGATATCTTCGTTTCTTTATATCTAATAAAAAAACATAATGGGTCAAATGGTTGCCTATGGTTGAATGGTGGTATAACACTTCCTTCCATACTGCAGTAAGAATGACCCCATTTATGGAACTTTATGGATATCATCCACCATCCATCACATCATATTTAAGAGAAAATTCTAAGGTTCACGAAGTGGAATATCACATCGAGCATCAACAAAAATTTCTCCAACTCTTAAAGGATAACCTCACTTTGGTGTATAGGGAAATCAAAATCGCAATGAAAGAAGTTTTGATGTAGGTGAATCGGTATTTCTACAACTACAACCATACAAATAAATGTCCCTCAAGTAAGCTAAGAAGGATAATATATTATCACCAAAGTATTATGGTCCCTAAAAGGTCTTGTATAATATTGATACTATGGCATATAAATTGGAACTTCCTGCATCTTCCCGAGTACACCCAGTTTTCCATGTTTCATGCTTAAAGAAGGTTATTCCCAGTTCAAACAATATTGCTACAACCTGACGAGGAAGGAAAAATCATATTAGAACCTGAATCAGTCACGGAAACAAGAACTCGACAACTACGAAATCGATCAATTTTAGAGTATGTCATCAAGTGGAAGAACCTACTCACTGAAGATTCCACATGGGAGGATGAGAATTTTATACAGAAGCATCCAAAACTACTCAAGCATTGTGGACAACACTTTTTTGAAGGAGAGGGGTATGTTAGGTCCATATAATACTAGTGTATTCCCTTATTATTATTGTCAATGTAACCCATTATTGTTATTGTTGTGCCCAGGTTCCCCCCATATTATTATTATTGTGCCCCATAGAAGCCCACTATTATTATTTTTGTTCCCTTAAATTAGTATTGGTATGTCAACCCTGATTATGTTTTGACCCCTTAGACTCCTATATATAGAAAGGAGGTCTTGTCATTTGTATCATCAAAGAATTGTTCATTTATGTAATGTAAAGGAGGTTTCCCCTTTGAAGAAGCTACTTTTTAAGTCGTTGAATTATCTCTTTCTTCTCATTTGTGAGTTTGTTGCATAAAAACTAAGACTATCATGCATCCATATAGTCATTGCGTAGGGGTGGGATCACCCTTGTACAACTTTAATTGAATCTTGTTGACCTTCCCCAAAAATAGTTCACCATTCATCTTTGCGAGCTGAACTACACCTCCATCCATAATTTCCTTAATAAAATATGGCCCTAGCCAATGCTTTTGGAATTTCCCTGGGAACTTTGTGAACTTTCTATCATATAAAAATACTAAATCCTCATTCTTGAAGGTACTGCTTGATATGGTGATCATGACATACCTTTTCACAGTCCTTCTGCACTATTTATGAAATCCTGCCAAGATGTGATCCTCCTCCAACTCAACTAGCTATGCAAGTCGTTCTTCCATGGTATCACGATCGGCCATGTTTGTAACCACTGGAATCCACAAACTTCGCATGTTGTGTTCCATTGGCATTACAGCCTCTTTCCCATAAACCATTCTGAATGGCGTTTGCCTAGTCAGCTTTTTGCAGGTAGTTCTCTACGCCTAGAGGACCATTGATATGTGCACATCCAAATCATTCCTCTTTGCATTAAAAATATTCGTCAAAGTGATTTCTAGGATTTTGTTAAATGCTTCCTCTATTTCATTCAATTGAGGGTGATAAGGCATACTCTTCTGATGATTTATCTGGAATTCCTCAAGAAATGCAAAAATTGTTTCATTCAAGAAGTGTGAGCCCCTATCACTCATAAAAATATTAGGGCGGCCAAATTGAGACAAGATGTATTCAAAAATTAACTTTGAGACTATTTTTGTGCTACAATCTTTTACAGGTTGTGCCTCCACCCATTTGGTTAAATATTCAATTGTTGTAATGATGTATCTGGCCCCTGTCTTCTTCTAAAGTGGTTGTATTGGTCCCACAAATTCTATTGCCCACTTATCACATGCTTGTAATGTCACTTGTGGATTCAGAGGTAACTCATCCCTTCATGACGATCTCCCCATCCTTTGATAGACATCACACACCCTACAATAGTTCTTGGAGTCCTTATGCACAATCAGCCACCAAAGTCTAGCACGTAGGATTTTCTGTGCGGTTTCTCTTCCTGCATAATGTTCTCCTGCTACCCCTCCATGTTCTTCACCGAGAATACTTTTTCCATTCATACTTCAGGACATACCTACACAGTATTTCATCAGATCCCATATTGTATAAGTGTTCGGTGATAATGGAGAAATATGTAGCCCAGACCACTAATTATTTCTTTTGTTGTGTCAAAGACACTTAAGGAGTTGTACCTATAGACAAGAATTGGATTATGTCTACAAAATGGTCATCTGTGACATGAAAAACAAAGATTTGTGCAGCAGGCAATCCTTCCTCTAGAGTTGTAGGCTTGTCACCTTTCTCAATCCACGAGAGGTGATCTGGTCCATAATTCAGGAGCCATGGCTTCACAATTACTTCAAATTCATATTCTTGGAAGAACAATAACCATCTACAAATTCCCCCACCCCCCAACACAGGCTTATTAACTAACTATTTTAGAGAAGAATGGTTTGTAGACATATTGAACTGCGCACTGAATAAATAGTACCTGAATTTATGCAATGCATACACCATTGCTAAAACTTCGTGCTCTATGGTTGAATAATTTGTTTCTGCCTTTGACAACTTTCTACTTGAAAATTCTATTGCATGTTCGATATCTCCTTCGCCTGGTTGGGTTAGCACATCTCCTAGCGCTATGCAGGAAGCATCTACATGGACGTGGAACTCCTTCTTTCAGTAGCAGAACACTAGAATGGGTTTGATGACCATTTTTCTTTTAAGACATCCAAACTCTTTTGGAAAGCCTCGTCCCAACAAAACATTGAATCCTTCTTCAACAATTTTCTATGGGCACAATGATTTGCATGTAGGCTTTAATGAGCTTCCTATAATACCCGATATGGCCCAACATCACACGTAGTTGTTTAACATTATTTGGGGCCTCCAAATTGACAATTACTACAATTTTGGCAATGTCTACCATCAATCGCTACTTGCAAACAACATGGCCCAAGAGTATCCCATAGGGTACAAAAAATATGCATTTCTTCAAATTAAGGGCTATCTAATACTGCTGACAAGTATCCAACATGAGGCTCAGATAGAAACATGTCGCTTTACCAACCCAAACATTGTCCAGTCATCAAAGTAAACCTCCAAGTATTTGTGGATAAATTCTTTGAAGGTTGCAATCACCACCCTAGACAATATTTCAGGTGCATTCTTAAGTCTGAAAGGCATCATTGTATATTGAAAACAACCCCATTTAGTTGCAAATGTGGTTTTACTTTCATCCTCCAGTGCGATCTTGATCTGATGGTACCTTGAGAACCCATCAATGAATGAATAGTCTTCCTTCCCTCCAAAATTATCTAGCACTTCATCTGTGAATGGCATAGGGAATGGATTGTGGAAAAAAGAGTCATTCAAATTCCTTATGTCTATGCATATCCGAATCTCATCCTTCGTCTTCTGCTCTTGCACCACCATGGGACTAACCCATTCTCATTATTCGATAGGCTCAATAATCTCGGCTGCAAGCATTTTATCAAATTCATCATGCACTTTCTCCTTATACTTAGGATTTAATCGGGAGGGGCATTGCTTCACTGGCTTCGTATCCAGCTTCAAAGTGATCTTCATGACACCCAAGTCCCCTACTATCCCTTTTATATCAGAGAACTTGGTGGGAAACAAGTCTTGATATTCTCGCAATAGCTTTGCGACTTTGTCTATTGTGCCTTCACCCCAATTGTCACATATGTTTGCGAACTTTGGTTGCGCTTCTGATCCAATATTCAACTGCTTGGTCTTTAAGGGTTCTGAAATATCATGCACTTCTGCCTTATGCCCCTCGACTTTGCACTGTCCTTCAGACTCATGAATATGGATGTTTCTTAGATCATCTTCGCCATCCTTAGTGGTCACATTGTAACATTCGAGCACATGGTAGTACCCACTCAATAGGTTCTTCAGGAATTTTGAATATTGCATCTTTGATTTCCTATAGCGCTTCATTAATACACTCAAACCCATCCTCAAAACGCAAATTTAGTAGGAAACTTTCCTTCAGAACATCCCATTCTTCAGTTCCATGTCACAGCTTTGTTTCTAGATACCATTTCATCGGGATTGTATCCAAAGTGTGGCAGAATATATGAACCCATCTGGCTGTGTTTCTTCCCTCCATGATTTCATCCATTGAGATAGATGCTCACGCAGATCATCCTTCCTTGTATATTTCTTCTCAATGCAGGTGTTGACATACCCAAACTTCCACTTCATCATCCTTCAATACTCCTTCTAATCTGCAAAAAAAAATTGATGTGTACCCCACCATCAGGCAGACGTAGCTCGTGTTGCAATGTCTAATGCTTGGAATTGATGTTGCTCTGGTACATCCCTCTCAAATATATCTAGAAATAAATTGACATCCTCTAAACCATCATGATACGGTAAGTTCTGTACCTTAGTGGGTATATATCGAAGCGACTTGGTAAGCATTTTGTAGAGTAGTGATGATACTTCATGCAATCAGTTTTTCCAATTCTCTAGCTCCTCATCAGAATTTGAATTACAAGAGTTGTCACTTTCTCAAGCGATCCATCCATCCACCGTAGGGTTAATCTAGTTCCCGTCACCTGTAGTGAGCATGCAAATTTTATCAATGTCATCCTCCTCCTCATAATCTCGAACCGATTCAGTACGTCAAGCTCCCTTGACTTGATCCAATGGAATAATAACCCTTAGTTCCTTGTTTTTGAATGCCATGCTATGCTTCTTAAGGTTGATGACCACATTCATATCAAATTTCCAATCAATGCTAAGCAGTGCTGGGTATGGATTACTGTCATCCACTATTTCAATCACTTCAAAATCATCTATGGCACGCACCCCTTCAATATTCACTGTCACCATGTGTAGGTGCCCTATAGGAATAATATTTTGTTGATTTGCCATTCTCAGCTAGATCAGGGACCATTTTATCACATGTCTCCCCATTCTCTTCAAGGTTCTTTTTGGCAAAAAAATTGCATCAGACCCCAAATCAAGGATTACTTGGTCCATATTGAATTCTATGATTTGCGCAGTCATTCTCATCTCATGACCCGTTCTCTTCTTACTTTTTCCCACCTTGTGTACTACAGGCTTCTCAGGCATGGGTTTATTCTTGCTATTACAACTATCAATTACTTCTTGTAGCCCTTCTACTGGCTTCTTATCCCATAGGAGCTTCATGCAAGTTTTTAAAAATGATGCCAACAATGAGGGGTCTGTCTCTTGCATGTTTCTGATCCCTTTAAATCTCTCCATATGTGTACGATAGGTCGCTAACATAGAAGCTTCTGCAAAGCTCTTCTTTGCCTCCATAAATGTCTCCTTTACATTACTCAAATCGAATCCAAATTCTTTATCAGCGATCTTGCGTACCCACTCTTCTGCTTCTGTCTATTTTCCTTTATCCTCTCCGATAGCTAAACCACTACACGTAACAATATTGACAATAAGCCCATATTCACGAGGCTTTGATCTCATCATCTGGTTTTTCTACGTAGGTTGTTGGGTGTTGTTTTTCTTTTCTTGCATCTTTACGATAAGAATTGAGCAATCTTTTATGAAATCGTGAAACTGTCGACAATATTGACAAGAACGGTGTGTTGGATTCTTAAAATCATGTGCAAAGTGACTCGATTCTCCACGATTGTAATAGATGATCTGGCCCAGACCCCTTCCAGCTCCTCCTTCTCATCCTCTTCCTCGGCCTTGGAACCCTCCACGTGTTTCCGTTGCACCTTGTTATTGTTGAGGACAAGCTTATGTTTGCATTTTATACGTAGGTTTTCTATCCATCATTAATTCATAGCTTCAACAATGGTGCTCATTATGACATACAGATTTGCGGAAATTGCAAAACAACTGTTGGGGAGTCTTTGCAAACTTATAGTAGGTGATAGTTATTTGTTGCTTGTAGTCCTATAACCTGACAAATACTGCACCATGGTACTACTATTGTGCTTGACACAACAATATTTTTTGGCTTCAGAGGGACAGGACCTCACTTGATATTATAATTATGGTATACTGGGCAATGGTCCTTATCATGACCATGGCCTTTGTATTTCACGCACCAGACTTCTGTGTAGACCTCATTCTAGATTTCCTTTGCCTTTTTGAGGCTATGCAATTCCATATGCAAGCTAGCCAACTATGATTGAATTCATTTCACCCCCAGATTCGTATCTTGAATGGTTGAGGCTTCCAACCTCATAGAAATACTTAATGCCTAAGCTTGCATCCCAATTTTTTGTTGTGATAGCTACAATATTATATGAGGTAATAGAAAAACAATATACCAATCCCTATGTTGGTTGCCCATGATCTGCATATGAGCCTGCTAGAGCAAAAACTTCAACCTCTGGTCAAGGTCCCACGCAGACTCATTTACCTTCTGTTGGATCTCTTTGACCTCTGTCACTGACTAGGCTTACGACTTAATCTTCTTAAATTCGTTGTTTAGTGCTTCCCATGTTTCCTTTAGAGTTGCAGTTGGATGAGTTGAACAATACTTAATATGTCAGCTCAGTGCTCTATCTTGTAGTGTTGTAACCTGTTGCACCTTCTTTAGGTCATTGTCTATGATCTGTTGTGACTTCCATACAACGTATGCTACAAACCAAAACCTTTTAGGGTCTTCAATTCCCATACCCTTAAATACGGGTATCTTCATTGTGTTAACCATGTTAAATAGTGGAGGTGGAGGTGGTGGTAGAGGTGTAGGTGTGTGAGGCGGAGGTGGAGTGGATGGATGTGGTATTCCTGTGATAACCTCACTTACACTCTACAATGCAACTCGTGGTGTTTTCAAAATACTATTTTTTTCGTCACTATCAGACACTTCCAACAAAGTACTATATTTAGCACTTGAATCTAGGCTCCTTCTAAACGGTTTTCCACTTTGTGTAGTCCCAAACATTAATTTAATGGCATAACCCGTTTCTCATTCAATAACATTTTAATCCAAGTATTCAAGGATTTCACATACTTACCTCTAGATCCATTAAAAAACTAGCTTTTAGCTTCACTAAAGTTGACAAACATATCGATCGCGAACTTAGTAATGAATCCTCCTAGAATACTATCGATCTAGTAATCAACAACCCTCACAATCTTGTTTTGTGAAGCTTCCAAGTGCTTCACCAGTTCTAGAGTCCACACAATAGGGTTATCCAACTTCCACGTACCTTGAATGTCCACTAATTTAGACAACCATTTGTGTAATTCACATGGAAAAGAGAAAATAAATTCCAAGTTCATCCGTATATAGGTATCTATTCATCCACTCTTCTTTTGACAAGCGCGGATTCTTGTTTTCCTGGGTTGCAAATTCGTGTACCCTTCGATCTATCCACTTCCGAATCTCCTTCTTAGTTGGAAACCATTTATTCGGCATCATACATTCCTCAGATAGATTTTGATCCTAGAAACATAACCATTTGTTGGCTTGAGGGGGTCTAGACCTAGGTTCAGAGTTAGTTGCGCCAACCAACAAAACCCTGCAGTGTTGTCCCTTTTGGAAACAACCTGCATAGTGCAGGTTGCAGTCTCACCCGAGGCGGTATTGGGGGATGACAGAACCAGGCTTCTGCATCCAGAGTCTATGTTATGTGTTTCTGTCACTTCTAGGGTTTTCTTCTGACCTTTGCGAACTCTAACCCTTAAAATGTGGAAATTACAATAACTTACAGATATTAGATTCTAACTTTGCACCCATTTCTCTAAAAATTCATAACATCAAGTAAGCTAATAGATCTACTACTTACGCACATTTATTAAGTATTTTTCAAGATAAATTCGGTAAACAATGAGAATACATAGTAAATGGAGAAGTAAAGAATAACACACAAATACACAAATTTTGCTCCAAAATAACCTTTTATTATGCTTTGATATTCTGTTACAGACTCTTCCTTCCCTGCAAGGGCCCACGCACTCATTTGTGGACTTACCAATTTCTATGCACACACAACTGTAGGAGCCTTCCCCTTTGCCTAAGTACAGAAAACAGACTCTTCTTACTTAGGTCACTTTCTTACAGATTCATCTTTGAATTATTGATTACCCCTATGACCCTCTATGACTCCTTTATATATCATCTTCGTTTACAATACCATGGTTTGCAAACCATGGGAGGGTCATAAAACAACTTGAATCCTAACAAAGTAAGGGGATTTGACCTTCCTAAACCCCATTTGACTCCTACGACCTTCGCTCTCTACTCCTCAAATTGTGGAGACTTTATAAAAAGGTATTTTCACAAAATTTACCCCAGGGGCCTATCCCAACATCCATACTCAACAATTTTGGACTATCCACTAGCTATGTCCATGAGTCCTTTAGTGTGATCCTTATTCATAGAGAACCAAATACAAAGACCACTCCAGTGAGGCCTAGAAGGTGGAACTACCCTTTCCCCTAGTGTAGTTTTAGCACATTTTGGTGCTACTTCAACAACTTTTCCTGTTGCTTCAACACTTTCTAATGTTTCTTTGGTACTTTGCTCCTGTAGGTTTTAACCTCATACATACAAATTCTAAAACACATAAAATAAACAGTGTGAGAGCATAACACATATACACAGAGATTTTCCCTTGGATCCCAAATCCGGGACTACCAGCTTGATTTTTCATTATCTTTTCATTGTTACAATACATATTTATACATGCCAAAGCATCCATTGCCATGGATAAAAAACCATCGCGTCCAAAACCATGGACCGAAACCATTGTGTCCAAAACCATGTGTGAAAATCATGCACAAAACCATAGGTAGGTCCACCCAAGCTAATATAGGGTCAAAAACAAAATTTTATGGGGCGTTGCCCCAGACCCCATAGAAGGGGGTTACTTGCACCCCTCAAACCCCCTGTGACCCCCCTGCTACGCAATCGACGCAACGAAGGGGGGGCTTTTCCCCCTTCTAACCCTCCGGTTAACTACATGGGCTAGTCATAAAAAGAATATAACACAACCCAAAATTCTCCCACTTGTTGTTTTCTTTCCACAGGGGGCCAAAAGAGAGCTTAGTCATTTATCCAGCCCTGTAATGCCCGTTGTTTCTCTACACCAAGAGAAATTCTCAGAGCTCATAGATTTTGTCAATGCATCTGCAGTTTTCTTCAAAGTGTCCACCTTTACCAGCAACACCTTTTTGTCTTCTATCATGTCCCTCACAAAGTGATACTGAACATCAATGTGCTTTGTCTTTGAATGATATGCAGTGTTATTTGCCAAGAAAATTGCACTTTGGATGTCACAGTCTATCCTTATAGCTCCCTGTACTAACCCCATACTTGAACACAATCTCTGCAACCAAACTGCTTCCTTGCTTGCATGAGTGGCTACCGTGTATTCTGCCTTTGTAGTTGATAGTGCCACTATAGATTGTTTCTTTCTCATCCAACTGACTGCACCTCTAAATAGGTTAAACACATATCCACTTGTAGATCTTCTCTAATCCAGATCTCCAGCCCAGTTTGCATCAACAAAGCCACGAATATCCAACACTCTGTCTAATCTCGGTCTTCCTTGGTAGCACAAACCATAATCACTAGTGCCACGCAAATACTTGAAAACTCGCTTCACTGTTGTCCACTGCTCCTTCCCTAGTTTTGACATAAACCTGCTCAATACTCCCACTACATGTGCAATGTCTGGTCTAGTACAGACCATCGCATACATCAGGCTACAAGGTACATGTCCTCTTCCTCTTCTTGTGTCTTGAGACACTGTTCAACAGATAAATTTACACCTACAGGAATAGGAACCTTCACTAGATTATTATCCTACATATTAAACCTATGCAATATTGTCTCAACATACTTCCTTTGATTTAACCAGAGCTTCCTCTTTGCCTGATCTCTTTTAATTTCCATGCCCAAAATATAGTTTGCAGCACCAAGATCTTTCATGTCGAATTTGGAAGACAAATGGGTCTTCAAATCCCGGATAGTTTCTTTGTCATTTCCAACCAGCAACATATCATCCACATATAAGACCAGATAAATAACACGGTCACCAATTAATTTAAAATACATACAATGATCTGCTTTGCTTCTGGTGAAGCCAAGTCCATGTACAGATGTATCAAATTTCTGATACCACATCCTTGGTGACTATTTTAACCCATACAAAGACTTCTTTAACTTGCATACCAGTTCTTTCTTACCCTTCACCGAAAAACCTTTAGGTTGCTTCACATAGATCTCCTCTTCCAGATCCCCGTGAAGAAATGATGTCTTCACATCCATCTTTTCTACCTCAAAATCAAAAGAAGTAGCAACAAATAAAAGTAATCTAATAGAAGTTACCTTGGCAATAGGAGAAAAAATATCACCCAAATCTATTCTCGACACCTGGGAATAACCTTTTTCTACCAACCGAGCTTTGTATTTCTCCACCTTTCCTTTTGTATTTGTCTTCTTCTTGAACACCCATTTGCTGCCAATGGGTTTCCTTCTAGCTGACAACTCCACCAGATCCCAAGCCTCATTTTTTTGCAAAGATGTCATTTCCTCAACCATGGCCTCTTTCCATAGTTTTCCATCCTCTAAATCTACTGCTTCCTTCACAGTTCTGGGATCATCATCAGTAATAGATAAAGGAAAATTTGAACAAAAAGCAAATGGACTATACCTTTTTGGCTGCCTTCTTTCTCGAACTGATCCTCTCACACCCGCAGTTTGCGGCTCTTCATCTTCTTATTCCTCCTCTGTTGTAGAGTCAAATTCTTCCTCCTTTAGATCAAACTCTATCTTCTTAGGTTCCTTTGGTTGGACTTCATGTTTAATAACATCTTTCACCTCTCTGAACACCACATCTCGGCTGTACACAACCTTCCTTGTTACTGGGTTCGAAAGCTTATAACCCTTTGAACCATCCTTATACCCAATAAAGATGCACTTTTCAGATTTACTATCCAACTTTGTTCATTTCTCCTTTGGAACATGTACATATGCATCACATCCAAATACCCTCAAATGTGAAAGAGAGGGTTCCTTACCAGTCCATACCACTTGTGGAGTCTTATCATCCAAACGCTGATGAAGGTGATATGTTGACTAGTTAACATGTTGTCTCCACTGCCTCTGCCCAGAATTCCTGTCCTAACCCGGCACCACTTAGCATGCTTCTTGCCCTTTCCATCAACATTTTGTTAATTCTTTCTGCAACTTCATTTTGCTGAGGTGTATATGGAGTAGTCTTCTACCATGCTATACCACAGTTCCTACAGAATTCTTCAAATTCCTTAATGCAAAACTCTCCACCGTTATCTGTCCTTAGCACCTTTATCTGTTGGAAATAATACTGAGAGGG
>APFE030384675.1:0-22075 GCA_000404065.3 Pinus taeda
GCCCTTATATTATTATTGTTATGTCAGCTTTGATTATATTGTGACCCCTTAGACTCCTATATATAGAAAGGAGGGTTTTTCATTTGTATCATCCAATAATTGTTCATTTGTGTAATGTAAAGGAGGTTGCCCCCTTGAAGACGCTGATTTTGAAGTCATTGCTCTGTGTTTTCTTCTATTTTGTGATCTGGTTGCATAACATTCTCTTTTTTCACCCTTTATTTATTTTATTTATGGAACAGTGCTTAGGCACTTATTTATTTCACAGGGGTGGAAAAGAGATCCTGACTTATTGAAAGCATAATAGGTTGTTCCTTTAGAGACAGGTATATAAAACTCTGATATTGGTTTGCTCGCTATTGATTTTCCCCTTTCCCTTCTCTACTCAATTGGATCAGCATGCAAAAACACCACTTAATTACAACACCGAGTTAAGGAACGAAGATCCTAGAATAGGTACCGGTGTCATGGTTCTACTCAAAGCTTTCTTTACGAATGGATTGTATTTTCAATCTAGACATCATTGACTTTAAAGATATATAAACCCAAATAGAGAAGAGGCAACAGATTAGCCAAGCATTGTTTGCCACCACAATTGCCCTTTTGAAGTTTTGCACATTGTCTTTTGAGCCAAGAAAAACATCTTTCATGCAAAGTCTTATTAAACGAAACATAAAAGAAAAGGTGTGAAAAAACAACGAAACAAAATCAAAAAACACACCAAACGGAGGCAGATCAAAAAAAACATGCAGAATACACAGTAAGAAAACAACACAAATGTAGAGACTAGATGGATGCAATATAAGGGAAGCCAAATGGAACTAATCCTACTCCTAACCTAACCAACTAGAAGGTCGGGGCTAAGTATAGTGATATTTTCAATGTAACCACCATAGTTCTCGACCTGCAAACACAAAGATATCAACAATTAAAATTGATATAAAGCATTGTGCAAAAGAAAACATAACCACTTGAAAAACTTTCACAATGAACTGAAGGTCTTGCTTATTAACAACAGGATGTGCCATACTAACTAGTTTTGAGCTTTACATTGTTGATTGATATGTCGATCATACAAACCTTGGGGGTTGTTTGTGAATGTGCATCCATCTATATTATCAGTTTTAGCAAACATTAAGAATGATCAAAACTTATTATTTGCAACGGAGCTTGCCAAGTAAGATTGCTCTAACCATTCAACAACTGGATCTCGATATTCAAAACAACTAAATTGGTAACCACGAAACTCGTAGTCAATTGAATTTTCAATCAAAGCATCTGAATCAAAAAGAGCATCTTCTGAGGGGAATTCAATCTGATCAAGATGGTGAGGGCCCGACATAACCATCAGCTCATGCTAAAGTGCCTCAACTATTCGACAAACATCTAAATAGTGAAATGATGAATTATATAAATCAATAGATTTAACAAAATCAACCACTGTAGAACAATTATCATCAGATATGTTGATAGGAAAATAATTAATTGGTTGATAGTTGTTAGAACTAGTATTTTGATTAAATTGGTTGGTTGCAGAAAACCTAGCAGATCAATTTTCACTTTAGGCTCCATGAAATTACTAAACCATTCCAAATTTTCCTCAATAGGGATGTGGATCATGAGAAGTGGATCGAGGTTGAATGGACAGATCAACAATTTGATTTTCAAATTTCCCAGCTTTTGACTTAGTTACTAGAGAATCGACAGGCACCCCGATTGGTTCTAGAAAAGGAGGAGCATAAGGGACAAAAGGAATAACAGGTTCCTCCTGGGAAGATTGAGGTGTCTTATAGTTTGCAAAAGTTGGGGAGGGAGAATCATCCAGGGGTTCGGATTTGAAAGATCTCAAGATGAGTAGAATCAAACACTGAAATTTTTCAATGATGAAATCTGAGTCCACCACTCCTTCGAGAAATTCATAGCAAAGGTGAAAAAACCGATTGAGAAAGTCCCCTGCAGATTCACCAAGTTCCATTTTAAGCAAATCAATTCTATCACATACATCTTGATAATCATACTTGTCAAAAGCTTCATGAAGTTCCTTAACAAGTTGTGTGAGTGAATGGATGGAAGCAGTTGGAAATGTATGACACCATTTCTTAACTCAACCTTCAAATGTGGGGGTGAACAACCTGCTTTGAACATCTTTACAATGGATTCCATTAGAGAGACAAAACTGAATAAATTGAAAGAAGTGTCCAAGGACAGTTAGTTCGCCCTGACCATCAAACTTAAATTGACACAAGTGATGAATAATTTCCGCGGTGTTGGATACCGCCAACATACAAGGGGTCTCCTCGATGTGAAGTCCCAATTAGACCTCACACTATTTCGAGTAGGAGCCCCATCTGGAGTATCAGCCCGGCCACCATAACTGTAAGGTTTGCTTTGGTTTCAATGAATAACACAAGAGACTATATACATAGCCCTTGAACAAGCAAGTTGACATTATCAAACATCGATTGCAATGTGTAAAAGGAGGCTTTCGCGAGGGGAGAGACAAAAGTGAGCCACTAGAAGGAAGTAATAGTACTAACCTAAGAGAGACACACAAGCAAAGAAAGATTTGTTAGTTATCTAGCAAAATAATTCACATTAAAGCAAATATAACAATCATTAAAGCAAATACAACACGCATTCAACAAGATAAGTACCAAAGCCACCAAGGTAGTTCAATTTCCTTAGTACATATGAACAAAACATATATAGCGAACATCTAAAGAATAGTCCTAACACGTTCACAATACATGCATGAAAATGTGTTGGCTCGTCGAGCTTCAATTATAAGGTCAAAGATCCAAGTACATCCGTTACAATGATGAGCCACTAGCTCTAACAGTGGAACATTGAGTCACTTCTTGCTTTTGCAAAAAATATTCTCTCCTATGCCAAGTTAGAGAAGCCAAGACTAGCTCTCCAAAGCTTAAGCCTCCAAAAGCCATTTCCTTGAGTTATGAGGTTGCTTTCATAATAATAAGTATGACCTTTCATCTCCTTATTACTCTTAGACTATCCTCATGACTCTTGGACTTCTAATATGTCCTTTGGACTTCTAAACAACTCTTGAACTTCTAAATGACTTTTGGACTTCTCTTAAAGATTTTTTGTCCGTATATGGCTATGTGACTTTTCGTATTCCACATATGGCTCTTGGACTTCCACATATTACATTTTGTCCTTTT
Source organism: Pinus taeda (assembly GCA_000404065.3). NCBI lineage: Eukaryota > Viridiplantae > Streptophyta > Pinopsida > Pinales > Pinaceae > Pinus > Pinus taeda. The sequence goes on from APFE030384675.1 coordinate 3,183, forward strand.
CTTGAGAATACATCATTACATTCCACATGATGATGTGGCATGACACATAGGCATATTTGACATAAAGATGACACTTGTACAAGTTACAATTTGCAATGATGACATGGATTTCATGATGAGGTGGCAATGCCAAGTTGTTCTCCTAGTTGCTTTTTCTTCAATCTGCATGAAAGATTTGATCGACACTTCATCTTTATTAAAGGTCCTCTTTCTTGCTTATCTTCACCCTCCAAAGGGTCTTGGATCAATGTTGGAATCTTCTGAGTGATCATGCAATGCCTCCTTTCTATCATGGTCCAAGATTTGCTTCATGTTTTCATGATTATTCTTCTTTGTGCTTCTTCTCTGCAAGTGTTCTTTGTTCATTCTCTTTACTATCTTCCTTGAGCATCACCTTGTCATGCTGAGAAAGTACTCTTGCAAAATTAGTCTTAAAATCACCTACTCTATCACTATCTAGCTCATGGAGTGAACTGCTTATGAAAAGCCTATGGAAGGGTTGGAGGAAGGAGGCTTGATAAGGAAAGCGCATTTCAACTCATCAGTGACCTAGGAAGGCTATAATGTTCACTGTTACTGCACTAAGTGCGGTAAAGAGGGGCTCTCTTTGTCCAGCGCAGTGGGGAAGCTAAAGGGACAAGGTGGTGAGCTTGTTGCTTAAGACTGCACCATGCACCCAGAAGGAAAGAGAGGAAGACTAAGAAAGCGTAGTTTGACAGGTCAAAGGCTGAGAAGTGGCCTCCTTGAGCCTTGTTACTGCGCCATACACTGAGAAAGGGAGGCTTGACAAGTGTTCAACACAGAAGGGCAGAGGAAGGAACAAGGGTGAAGGCCTAAGGCTTGGGATTGCGCTAGGAGGGACAACAGTGATCAGTGGAAGCAAGATTAAGCCTTGTTATTGCGCCATGCGTCAGGAGGAAGGGAAGGCTTGAAAGATGATGCAGTTTTCCTCAACAAGGGGTCACTGTTGGCTTGGAATGCGCTTTTCCTCCTATGCTAGCGCAGTTTGACCCAATAGTGGCCGACTGTTCATCTAGACTGCGCTTTTCACTAAGGAAAGCCATAGAAGGGAAGTCACTTTGCCGAGGAGGGTTTTCACTGCATAATGAGGGTAGGAGGGCCTTTGCATCACATAGTTTTCTTTTGTAAGGGGATGGAAGGGGTCCTTGTTGTCAACTAGGAGTGCTCCATGTGCCATGCAAGGCAGTTGTGGCCAAAACTCAGTGCAGTGAGTCAATATGAACAACAAGGGTTAGGTGACTGTTCTTGGAAGGTTCTTAATGTGCATTGATTTGAGGTGGCTTTGAGAAGGACTTAATGCACAAGTCTTGGTGAGAAAGATTGCATCAATAAGGCTCACGAATAGGCTAAGCTCATCTCCTGATAAGAGGGTTCATGCCTTCACAACTTGCACTGAGCAAGTGGACCAAGAAGAGTTCCATAATGGCTAAGTGTGGGACCAGTAGAGTAAGAGAGAGAAATGCATCCGGTCATGACTCAAACTTGGATCACACACATGAAAACCATCAATACAGGTTAGAAGGATACACAGGACTCATGGATAGAAATCACACCTCGAAACGACAGCAAAGCGACACTTATTTCTAAGTGCGACAGTTGAAACGACACATTACAACACTTAGAACACAAGTTACAACAAAAGTGTCAACTTAGACCAAAAGGTGTGCTAAGTTGTAGGAATGTGTCTAGTGTGTATTCTAATAATATGTAAGACCATGTAATGCAGATGGGTGCACTAGAACTAACTTAGATAATGTGCGAAGGTGCAACACATACAAGAGTGAAAACAACAAAAGCGACACCTGCGGCAGGAGGAAAACACGAAGACGACACTTGCAAAATGCGAACAACAATGAAAGCAACACATGTCATAGCAAAGATAACATGAGAACAACACTTATTAAAGTGAAAGTGAGCAAAATCGACAGTTCCAAAAGTGAACGCGAGCAAAAGCGACAGTCGCGAATGTGAAAGCGACATCTATGAAAGTAAAGGTGCGCCAAAAGCGACAGTTGGGAAAACTCACCGAAATAAAAGTACAATTGAAATCAAAGTGTGGGAGATCGTCAATGAAAATGCGCACTAACTGTCGACATAGGTTGGACGCGCACAAGCACTGTCTAGATGCACTGCGCTATGCCTGTTCAAGCTTGCATAAAGGAAGTGTGTTTATGAATTCATTACGAACTATGCATGTGTGAGAAAGTGACTTGACACTTAGAATCCGAGAAGAGGACTTGAACAATTAACACAACATCAATCAACAATGAAGATACTATGGAACCACTGACAATAAGATCCTCAGTAGGCTCCAAAATTCCAGTGTAGGCACAATTTTGGAGGGTGTTGATCGCAGCGTCAACAGGTCCCAAAACTCTCTTCTTTCCTCATACAATGTTCTATAAACTTTCTAAATATTTCTTGGTTACATTTCTAAGTGCTTCATTGATATGTCTAGCATTTGAAGTCTTCATTTTACTGTTGTCTTAACAGCAGTAAAATCAGCCAAGAGAGGTTGCCTTAGTGTAATTTTTCTTGGTTGAGTTAGAGTAGGAACTTGTACATTCTTACTTAGCAATTTTTAAGTTTTGGTATTAACATTTTTTTAGTGTTCCAAAGGCAATTTGGGCACTTTTGCACTAATTTGCTTGTTGGTTTTTAATAGGCCTGTGATTTTACAAGGGGAGATGCTGCCAAAATTTAGTCAACTTGAAGATCAAAGGCAATTTGGGCACTTTTGCACTAATTCGCTTGTTGGTTTTTAGCAGGCTTGTGATTTTACAAGGGGAGATGCTGCCAAAATTTGGTCAACTTGAAGATCTAAAGCACTAGGAAGGAATCTCATATTGTACCCTTTGTAAAACAAGCAATTTTACCATCATTGTAACCTTATAACCACTTTTCTCCCTTTATTCATAAGGAATACCACCACTCAGCAAAGCATTGTAATTTCCTGGGAGCTAGGAGAGTCTCCTAGGCATCTCCCCCTACCCAACGAGGCCCTCTTGTGTTCTCCTGTGATTGTGTCTCTTTTTCATGGTGTGATTTCATTGGGATTAAAATTAACCATTAAATTAGATTAATTTCATTTAATTAAATTAGTCTTATTTCTTTTCATTAGAAAAGTTTCAATTTTATAGATTAGATTTCATTTTTTCTATTGGATTAGATTTCAGATTTTGCAAATAACGAACCCCACCAAGCTCTATCATGCTCTCCGCCATTGCAGGCCTAGCCCAATCCTTGCACGTGATCTGAAAGAGCTTGTTGGTGATTTAGTATAATTAGGGAAAACGATTATATCATTTATTATGAGATTGGGAAAGGTAAAGGTTGATTTGTGAAATCGGGCTAGGAGCTGGATTCTCCTAGTGTTGGATCTCTTTGGCAATTGGCTGATTCATGAAATCAAAGGAGTAGCCATTGAAGCAAAGCTTCCTCCCATTGGATCTCCTTGCAACCCTCTGAAAACCATTCAAAGGATAAAGATATAGGAGAAAACGCACATTTACCTTTCTTGCAAGTCACACGGATCATCACATATCCCTCACACTTCATTAATTAATCAAAACCCAAGTGAAATCAAACTTAATAAAATCTACCAAGAACATTCCACAGCATCTCTACAGCGTTTCGATCACAATCACACTCTAGGGATTTACTTTCCATCATTTAGTACTTGGTTATTATTCCATTGCCATATTTACTTTTCAAGCAACATTTACTTTTGCCATTTCCATTTCCAAGTATAAGCATTTACTTTCACAAACACTCTTTACTTGGCACTGCCCTTTATTTTTTACATCATTTGTTTACAAGTATTCCATTCATATTGTCATATCTCTTTCTTGTGGATGGTTATTTACACGCTTATGATTATTTCATTTACTTCTGAAGTTTATTTACATGCTTTAAAGGATATGTTGTAATTTTGATGGTTGAGTGTCCTTTGGGTAGCTCAATTAACTGCTAGAATACTTCTTGTTTAACTAGTTTATTTACATGCTTTAAAGGATATGTTGTAATTTTGATGGTTGAGTGTGCTTTGGGTAGCTCAATTAACTGCTAGAATACTTCTTGTTTAACTTAGCTTAATTAAGCTTTAGTTTTCTTTTCTCATAGGGACTACCCCCCCTTGGCTTCGCTAAGACTTAGCCTAGATAGAGGAATTGAGATTTGAGCGACAGCTGCTCAACTCGAGACTTTCCCACAAGGCCACACCAAGTGCATTAAAGATGTTCTTCGCATTAGCCCAGATATGGATTAGGCAGCACTAGACAACAATGTTGTTTTAGAAGAGGGAGGGGATGTTGGAGTTAGCCAATTAATGTATAAGGCCATCTTCTTTGAAAAAGGGCCATTAGATAGTTAGTGTGTAGCCACTGGATACAAAAAAAGGTCATTTTTATTAAATAAGGCCCACCAGGTGGTTTGTACTCATTAATGATGGGACCACAAGTAGTTAATATTTTTTACATTAAGAAACTATTTAAAGAAGTAGACATAATATAATGTTTCATCAAAAAGACTTGTAAATATAGCTCCCTTTTTTAGTATCAATACAAGGGTTATATCCTACAAGTTTAATTTCATTATCTCTTGTATTTTCTTTTCAATATACATATTTCTCTAAATACTGCTCATGTTTCACTGCTTTTGCTGGTTAATTGCATTACAGACACTGACAATCAACACCTATTAGCACATGTGGAAAAAAGGTGATCAAAAGCAATAATGGAACAAATTTCCACGAATGGAACACTCCCCAATGGTTCAAAACGTGATTGCCTAAGGGTTGGCATAGACCCTAACAAGCCAAGCCTAGATGTTGTGAGCACCACTTTGTCTACTAGACCCATGTATACCAATCCACCGGAGTTAAATCCTTTTGGCATCACATAATATATGACACACCTAATAGCCTTTTGCAATCATTCTGGGCTTGTCTTTCATCAAAGCAAAGCAAAGTTTATCGGGGCAGTTGGATACGCCAATGATGGACACAGGCCCTTCATAGTTCAAGTTGATGCAATGTCAAAACTAACAGCCTTTCCCATGCACAAGCAGTGGTACAGATCAATAATTGTTGTTGCTGTTAAGGCAGACCTCAAAACAGAATCAGGCTCTTATATGGATGCAGAACAACACGATGCATCACAACTTCATGTCTATAACATGGTGTGCTCCTAAAAGAATCAGCATTCCACTCAACCATGTTGAAATCTTCCCCAATTACCCACTTCGCAAAAGGTGGTGCTCAAACCATCCAATGCCAAAGCTGCACACATCCAATAGAATCATTGGCCGCATACAGTAAATAGAAACTGTTGGGCATGGAATCCCCCCAAGGAATGTTTTGGGGCTAAAAGCCCAAGTTTTGACCGAATCTCGCTGTAAAGCTCCACGAATTGCGGGCACGGGGCGCGAAATTATGATAGAGTCACAGAGTTGTCCGCCCTAGTTTTGTAATATAATGTCGACTGGATAGACCTACCCATGGTCCGCGGACCATGAGAGTGTATAAATAATAGAGCGAGGCTCTAAGTGTAAAAGGGAGATGGAGGATGAAGATGAGAACTCTAAGTGGTTGAGTAAAAGTGTAAAGTGTGTTTGTGGGTTGTAGAGTAGGAGAAGGCTCTGCAACTGAATGCGCAGAGGCCTAGTAGTCCGCAGCTGAGTGTGCGGACCCCTACAGCTGAGTGCGCAGGGCAAGTCGAGACTATAACCGTGGAAAGAATCAATAAAGAGAAGTTCGGTTATAATTATGTGTATCTGTTCTTGGGTTAATGCATGATTGATATAATTTGCAAATATACTATTTATTTACTATGCGCACCTATAGGCTCTATGAATGTTTTATGTTGTTAAGTATAACTTAAAGCACTCAAGTAGGCAAAGATAATTAACTACCAGTGTAATATAAGAAAGGTCTTGGGTAATAACACAGAGCGCGGCGCTCAACCCCTAGGTAGGGTTGCGCGAAGACAATATATCAAGCCGCAAGGAACGGGAAAGTGCGCGAAGCAACCTGCGCTCAGGAACAAACCGTGGACTAGTCGAACTCATCAAACATCTCCAAGGTGCGGAAACCTGGTTCTAGTACCCTCCCACACTACTTTGGGTGAGACCTCAGTCCGCGCGCTGCGGACTGTTGCCAAAAGGGCCAGTAGTAACGGGATTTGTTTGGCTAATTAACTCTGAACTGGAATCCGACCAAGAAAGGAATTGAAGAGTGGTTGGACAAAAAAATTCACAAATTCATGGCGCAGAAAAACAGGAATCCGCGATTGTCAAAGGAATAGTAGTTAGATTGCTACTTATATACGGAAATTCACGAAATTTTCTTTGCATCTTTCTCTACTGAGTTGTACGAGTGGATTGCAAGGCTAGCAGATAGCCAAGGAAGGTGTAAACTCGACAAACCTATTGTGTGGACTCTGGAATTGGTGCGCAGACTGGAAGCATCAAAAGATAGGATCGCGCGCATTGTCGATCACTGGTTGGATCGAGTCATAGGAGGATTCATCACTAAATTCGCAATAGATACTTCAATCAGCTACAGCGAGGCAGAACGACGCTTCCTCAAGGGACCATGTAACGTCCTACGGTTCCGCCCGAAGTGCGACCGCGTTCAGGTAATGTGTGACCGTGGGCGAGCGACCGGTTGGAGGGCGAGTTGCAGTTGTGCGACACTTATGCGATGGTTTGCGACGATATATGGAGAGCGTTGGCACACATATATGCGTTGGAGCGTTGAGCGATGCGTTTGGAGGCCGACCTTACGATGGAAGCAAGCCGACATGGTTGTGTGGACGTTGTGCGATGGAGTAAGGGGTGTGCAAAGGCGTTGGGCAAGTCGGTTGGGTGCCAGACTTAGCCCCAAGCCTTGGTATATATTGTGAAGGCGTTGAACGCTTGGAGACATCAATCAATCGCATTCGATCATCACATCTTCGCACAAGGAAGTAGTGCACAGTTCTAAGTGCGCAAGACAAGAGGAGAAGGCGCAGTTTCTCATGCGCCCATTCTTGGGCTAGTCGCACAGTGGAAGGAGGTTGCACTTGGTGTTGGGTGAAGGTGCGGGCAAGGTGCGCCCGATGATTGGGTGAAGCGTGCACGGTGAACGTGTAGCGCCCGTGTGTGCTAAGTCTTGGCGTGGGTGTCTTCGTGGCTCGGGTGAGCGCCCACCCATCGTGCAAGTGTGCACGAAGGTGAATGAAGGACGGGAACTGAGTTTGCCTTGATTGTAAAATTGACTAAGTATGAAACTTGGACTACCCAAGTATACTTGTAAATTGTAAACTGTTGTATAATATATTGTTGGGCAGACTCATTGTTCAGGGACTTGCCCCTCCCTTTATACTGTGCAATTGTGTTCTCGTTTATAATTGTTGTTGATAATGAATGTGTATGGGTGTTCATTGGTATAAAGGATAACATAATAATACTTGGTTGAGAATCACAAGCTAAGTAGGAATAAGTGGTTAGGCGTAGTCCATGAACACAAGTATTGGTGAAAAGAAAGTGTTCGGTGGTGCCGCACCTCGCCAAGAGCGGTTGAAAGACTACCGCTGGCCTGGGGGCGTGACAGGTGGTATCAGAGCTGTTGAACAGGTTCGGGTGTTGAAGCATTGAAGTTGATACACACCGTGACAGTTGGTATCAGAGCGGTTGAAAGACTAACGCTGGCCTGGGGCGTGACAGTTGGTATCAGAACTCGGTTGGGGTTGGTGTTAGAGCAGCGTTGCTCGTGACGAAGTGCCAGTGTGGGTACACTTGGAAGAAATGACAGGGTGACAGGTACTTGCAGGTGAAGGAAGTTGGTTTCACACTCAAGTGGAACAAGGGCTGGTTCATGTCATGCAGGGACCGTGGAGAAGGCTGAAAGGCAAGATGGTGGATGAACCTACGACAGGTGAACCTAGCCATGATGCAGGTGAAGTCTTCCAGTACAAAGTGTTGGAACAAATGGGTCGATGGAGTTCTAATTGGGCTTTGATGAAGGCTGAGAACATGAAGGTTCAGGAAAGTTGTTCGGAACTAAGGAGGGAACTTGAAGAACTCAATAGCCAATGCGGAAGTACGACAGATGTAGAACTCAAGGAACTTGATGAGGGGATCCAACGAAGTGGTCTTGGTCTTCAAGAGCTCTTGGATGAAAGAGCCCGCTTAAGGAAGAAAAGTGCCATGGTGGAAGCTAAAATCAAGCAGATTGAGGAGGAGATAAAGAAGAAGCTTCTTGGTAAGAAGGTCATTGCGATTAAGCACGAAGAGCTCAACTACATTGACAGGCTGGGAACTCACTACTGAGGCAATTCAGAGGATGTCCGGAAGCTTAGTTCTATGAGGGTAGTCAATGGACACTTGGTTGGTGCACTTGAGCAGAGGTCGATGAAGGACAAGCTTGAGGGAGATCAAGCTAGACCAAGATCGAGTTGCCTAGAGGAGCCAAGGAAGGAAGTGAAGTACCTTAAGAAGAATGTCAAGTTGGAGCATGAGCCAATTGACACTTCTGAGGCCGTCTTGAAGAAGGTTGCTGATATAAGACACAAGATAAAGCGGACAGAAGGAGGTGATGCCTTGAAGCTGAGTTTTGTGCAGGTGACCGTGAAAGGCAAGAGATTTGCAGCTTTGGTGGATATGGGAGCTACTCATAGCTTCTTAAGCAGGAAAGCAACAAAGTCTTTTGTGAAGAAAGCAAAGATTGAGAGGGAATTGAGTGCTTTCAAAGCAGTCAACTCTACCATGAAAGCTATTGTTGGTGTGATGGAGAACACTCAAGTGAGAGTGGGATCGTGGTTTGAGAAGTTGGACTTGAGGATTGTAGACATGGATGATCACTCTATGGTGCTGGGGCAAGATTTCATGAAGCTTGCACAAGCCATACCGATGGTGGACCGGGACATTCTCTTTATCACAGTTGAGGGAAGAACCATGATGGTGCCGATGAATAGGAGGAGTTGCTTGGGATATAGACCAAGGATGAATTCTATGACTTTGTATCCCAAAGATCCGAATGTGAAACATGAAGATGTAGAGCAAAGAGGACTTGGGAGTATGACTCAAACAACGAAGGAAAGGAAGTTGATTGACTTCGTTGCAAGAGCAAGGAAGAATGAAGTAAGTGAGAAGGCAGTCTCACGAACCTTGAAGCACTTGACAGAGACATCTTCTACTAATGATCTTCACAATGGAGTTGCGAAAAAAGGGAGTCCGAGTACTACTTCAGAGGCAGGGGTTGATGAGGATTATGAAGGTAGGAATCCTGCTGGTATAGTGGACTTTTGCAGGTATGCTATGGGCATATATGACTTTCAATTGACGAAGGACAAGCTCAAGGAGCTTGGATGTACATGTGAAGAGATTGACGCTGTGCACAGATACTTGAGGACACAACATCAATCCGACACATGGGTGGATGAGAGTCAGGGAGGAAACTTCCTGGCCCTCCTTTCTCTATAGACAACCTTGGAGGTGGGTTGGTGTGGACGCCTTATAGGGAGGAACCACATCAACTTTGCAAGGGACCTTGGAAGGAGGCATCTTTATGACAGATTGCAGACTTGGATGTAGATGGCCAAATGTTGGGATGGAGTCTACAGGGGTTGGACATCATGGACAGCTAGAGTCATGGACATCAGGTTGGAGACATGCAGCATGACAGTTATGCAGGGACATTATGTGGGAGCATGAGTAGAGGTGTCATTCATGGACATTCTATGGGGGAGTGTCGAAGCAAAGGATGTTGTGCAGACGCTGTTATGACATGGAGATGTATGAGCTAGTGGAGAGGTTGTACACTCTTGCGCAACAAGGCAATGGCTTGATCATGTTGCAGATGGGATGGAGTTTTCATGGACCTGAGCATGGGAATTGGACAGCTTCTTGATGAGTCCGAGATGTAGCAGAAGTTAGGGAAAGACTAACGGGAGCATAAGGACGTCCATTCTTGTGGTTTGGGCGTATGGTTGGATTAGCTACCCAACTAGTTCGAGTCATGAGGGGTACCAATGTGCAGAGGTGTGTTCGTATCATGCTGGGTCGAGGACGTAGTGGCAGAGGAATGTAACTATGAGGTCTACACTTGACGGGGAGCACACAGATGTGTGTTCTGATGGGAGACTACAGGAAGAGGACGACACATGGTGGAGATGTGATTCTACATATGTTGCAGGGATGATTGCAGTATGTGGAGGAAGTTGATATCATGGATAAGACTGTTCGGATATGAAGATTTTGATCTTGGTGGATGGATACCAGGATGGTATGTTGTCGAGGACGACAACGACTTCAGGTGGAGGAGGATGTAACGTCCTGTGGTTCCGCCCGAAGTGCGACCGCGTTCGGGTGATGTGCGACCGTGGGCGAGCGACCGATTGGAGGGTGAGCTGCGGTTGTGCGACACTTATGCGATGGTTTGCGACGAACATATGCGACAATATATGGAGAGCGTTAACACACATATATGCGTTGGAGCGTTGAGCGATGTGTTTGGAGGCCAACCTTACGATGGAAGCAAGCCGACATGGTTGTGTGGGCGTTGTGCGATGGAGTAAGGGGTGTGCAAAGGCGTTGGGCAAGTCGGCTGGGCGCCAGACTTAGCCCCAAGCCTTGGTATATATTGTGAAGGCATTGAACGCTTGGAGACATCAATCAATCGCATTCGATCATTACATCTTCGCACAAGGAAGTAGTGCACAGTTCTAAGTGCGCAAGACAAGAGGAGAAGGCGCAGCTTCTCATGCGCCCATTCTTGGGCTAGTCGCACAGTGGAAGGAGGTTGCACTTGGTGTTGGGTGAAGGTGCGGGCAAGGTGCGCCCGATGATTGGGTGAAGCGTGCACGGTGAACGTGTAGCGCCCGTTTGTGCTAAGTCTTGGCATGGGTGTCTTGGTGGCTCGGGTGAGCGCCCGCCCATCGTGCAAGTGTGCACGAAGGTGAACGAAGGAAGGCAACCGAGTTTGCCTTGATTGTAAAATTGACTAAGTATGAAACTTGGACTACCCAAGTATACTTGTACATTGTAAACTGTTGTATAATATATTGTTGGGCAGACTCATTGTTCAGGGAATTGCCCCTCCCTTTATACTGTGCAATTGTGTTCTCGTTTATAATTGTTGTTGATAATGAATGTGTATGGGTGTTCATTGGTATAAAGGATAACATAATAATACTTGGTTGAGAATCACAAGCTAAGTAGGAATAAGTGGTTAGGCGTAGTCCATGAGCACAAGTATTGGTGAAAAGAAAGTGTTCGGTGGTGCCGCACCTCGCCAAGAGCGGTTGAAAGACTACCGCTGGCCTGGGGGCATGACAGACCACGAGGTAAGTGCGTTAAATCTTTGAACACCTAGATTAAAATGCTACTGTGTGAAAAGCGAGTTATGCGAATAAATTGATGTTTGGGGCTACGCAGAGTGGGAGGATTTACAGAAACGAAAGTAGCGCAGAACTAGAAACTAGCCCTTTGATTTCACCTCTGCGCGGAGGCGAAGAAGAGCTCGCAAAGGTGTCACCAAGAAGTGCAATCAATCTGATAAAGCAAAGAATTCCGCGTATACCACCCCCACCCACACCACCACCAGTTTCACCATCTTCGCCCATACCACCTCCGCCACCCCCGCGAAGCAGTATGGCCAGCGCGATAAAGCTACCAGTGTTCAAGGGAGTAGGGAATGAAGATCTGGACCAATTTTGGTTTGTGGTAAAAGCGGTATGGGAAGCACTGGGTGTCACGGATGACAATATAAAGAAGGCAACGTTCGTCAGCGCTCTGCAGGATCGCGCGCTAACCTATTACATTAAGCATTCCAATGACAATCCAAATGTAGGGATAGTGGATATCCAAGTTGCGCTAAACAAGGAATTTAGCAGACCAAAATCGAAGGCACGGTCGATCATTGGATTCAAGGAAATCACAATGCTACCAGGCGAAACCCCATGGGAGTTGGATCAAAGACTGAAGTGCACAATTCGCGAAGCGAACATGACCTTAACAGATGGGAAACACCGCGAATGGTTTGTGGCCACGTTAACACCGCATCTACGGAACGCACTGTCTCAACAAAGGCTAACCACACAGGCTGAAGCTTTGGAGGGTGCGATGAGATTACATGAGACTCCGATACAAGATCCTAACTTGGGAGTCCAGCAGATTCACGCGCAGTTGAAGAACTTGTGCCTTGAGATGCAAAGTTTGAAACAAGACAGGACAGCTCGTCTAGAAGTGCATGACGAGGTATGGTGTGTAAAGTGCAAGGGCCAGGAACACGACAAGGACCACTGCCCATTGTTCGCGAATTACCTCGCGGGAGGAGGACCAATGCCATTGAGACCAGAGGCACAAGTAGGACCAAGTGCGGCGCCTGCATTGTGGTGCGTGATTTGTCAGATAGGAGGGAAGCATGCTACAGATAACGGCCATCTGTTACAGAAGTATACGCAGAATTCCTAGGAGTTGTTCTGTAATTTCTGCAGGTCCGTAGGCCATGATGAGCACACCTGTAGAAGTTATGAATTGATGATGGATCGGACTCCTACCTACAGAGTTCAAGCCGAAACACTGCCCCTCGATCAAAATGCAGGAATGGCACACACTGGATTTCAGGCGTGCGAACGAGGCCGAGGTGGAATGGGACCAGGAAGAGGTCGCAAACAGCTGATATGTTACAATTGCGGAGGGTCGGGGCATTATGCCCGCGATTGTACAAATCCAACAAGACCATCATGCTTATATTGTACACAGTTTGATCATGAGACGGAGGACTGTCCTACGATGATAGCAAGGTTGCGCGATAAAGGAGCATTCCAACCTCCCCCGACTCAAAACCTGCAAATGATGAGGTCTGAGCCGCGCGAGGAAGACCCGAATGTAAATATCATGCTCCGGAGTGGTATCACAACAGGGGATGACAAAGGTAAGCAGCCCGAAGAAAGTACCTGGGTTCGCAAGGCTCGAACAAAGGAACCAGAATTTGATTTGGAGCGCACTAAGGAGACATTCATGGAAGCTAAGAAGAGCTTTGCGGATGCCTCCACTTCAGGAAGTAAAGACAGACTGGAGCCGGAAATGGACCCATCGATGCTCACTACATTCTTGGAGACATGCATGAAGCTGTTGCACGACAGCAAAACAGTGAAGGGACTGCAAGAACTCATCACTAAATGTGCTAGGACCGTGCCAGGAGAACCACGCGTAGTCCGGAAGCTCAGGAAGCACACGACGCGAACAGGAAGGGAGATGAGATTGACCGCGCAGATCGGGGAATATGAAATGGATTAAGTGATTTTGGATCTAGGATCGGACACGAATGCCCTGCCAAAGCAGACATGGGAGCGCATGAGTAGGCCTGCGATGTAATGGTCTCCTATCCCACTGCGAATGGCGAACCAGCAAAAGATCCTACCTATGGGGAGATTGCAGGGAATCACAGTAGATATCGAAGGTGCGAGCGCACTAGCAGATTTCAAAGTGATAGAGATTGTTGATGATAGCAATCCCTATCCTTCGCTACTAGAAATAGATTGGGCCACTGACATGAATGGAGTGATAAATCTAAAGAAGCGCAAGATGATTTTTGAAAAAAAGTCACTGCGCGTAGTGGTACCTTTAGACCCTGCAGAAGGAACGTGCTACACAGAGCCAGTGCGTGACTATGATAGCGACGACGATCTAGACTGCATCTACAAGATAACCGCGTGGGAGCAAGATTGGGTAAATCCAACCGCGGATGGCCAAATCTCTTGGGAGCACGAAAGCTCCTGCACATCAGATTCTGACAAAGAGATAGAACGATGGCAGAACCGGTTACACGAGGTAACCACGCCAAATTGTAACATGATGACAAGGTTGTTGCGCTGCGTAGCAACAGAGGTAAGGGATCTGCCGACGTATGACGGGCTAGGTGAAGTGGAGGAGTTCCTGAACAAATTTGAAAAAGAAGTGTCGGAACAACAGCATTTCGACGCTCTGAAATGGGTACTGCGCGCTACAATCGCAAGGTGGTGGGGTACGCACCAGCAGAGTTTTGAGGACTGGCGCGAATGCAGAAGGATGATGCGCCTATGATTTGGGAAGCCTCAGATGCGACTGAAAGACAAGTATGACGGACGAGATGATCCACGTGCACACCTCGACAAATGGACAAAAGTCCATGGGGAAGAGCCACAACCTGAGTGGGTGCACCTGTTTTATCATACCCTGGATAGTATTCCCATGAATTGGTATATAGAGACAGAGCTCCGTCATGGCACGAACGAACAAGGTATCCTGCGCGAAGGATTCTTGTTAACCTTCACGTTTGAGGATCGTTAGTGGGATATTGTTGATGATGCGCTTCAAGCAATAAAAGCAGCTATCTTTAAAACACCTTAGAAACCAATGGAAGTGATTCAGCCTAAATGGGCGACTCAGCTGAGCTACGCGCTGAAGTGCTACAACGTAAACATTAAAGAAAACGATGAAGATCCGTGAAAAGTTAATATTCTAGAAACTGAAGGCTATCACGAGGTTCAAGGACCATTGATTGAAGACCCTGACATTACCGCGCCAGTAAAAACGAAGCAGGTGAACATTGGTATGAAGGCCTGTTAAAATTAGCAACTAGGGCCAAACTCCATGTGGATCACCTTATTTGTGACTACTGGTATTTTTCCTAGATTCCTCTCATCGAGAGTTGTAGGATTGATCTAAAGATCATCCGATTCTAATAAGTATTTATGGAGATATGAATTTATTTTGATTATGGAAAAATTATCAAAGTCGGCCAGCAACTTACGTAGGCTCAGAAGCCCAACAGTCATGTCTATTCAACCTCAACGTTTTACTATAAAAAGAAAAGGTCTTCAAGTCATTTAGACACACACACTCTTCATGTGCCCTAGCCGCAGTAATGAGGGTTCTATATGCAACTAGAGGAAGCTTCTATCCGAAGCATGCCCTTGATCACAGTCAATGATGACCTGATGCAGCAAGGGGAGGCACTTATACGCAGTCTAGAAGAGACTTAATTCCGCAGAGAAAGGAGGTTCTAAATGCAGCTATAAGATGCCCTAAGTCATAGTTAAAGGGAGGCTCAATACACAATCCATGAAGGTCCTTAATTACGCAGTAATTAGATTCTCATACGCTGTTTAAGGAGAGCTACAATCCACTGTCCTAGAAGGCTCCTATACTCAGTCCTAGAGGAGAGTAAGACGCGGCCATCTACAAGTCACTAATCCACTGTAAAAAAGAAGATAACTGTAGTTGAAGGAGAGCCCTATCAACAGTAAATCTAGGTGCAATGGTGGGGAAATCTGACCGCATTCAAAGGAGGCCTAAATGCAGCAAAGAGAGGCCAGATCCATAGCTCGAAGGAGCTCCTATCTGCTGTCCGAAAGAAGCTCTAATCCACAGTCTATGGAGACCTAGCCACAGCAAAATAACAACCTGTAATCTACAGCAAGGAGCCTAGACAACGTGGGATTTGACTGTGCTTAATAAGGCTGATCTAAGGTCTAGTGCAGCCTCAAAGAGAAGGTCAAACAAGTCTGTCTAAAATGATCTCCCTGGATAAGATTGGAAGACACACTGTTGTTCAAAGGCAGTAATATTTGGGTGTTTGGTGTGAACCTATCTTGCTGCTGAGCTAGGTCGCAGGCCATAGCCAGCAGCATAGAACTTTAAGGGCCGAACTAATCAGTGACAGTGCTGGAACCTCTCTTGGTCTTTTAGTTGTTGACTGTTTCAAGGACTAACATGATGTAAGTTACATCAATGATGTTGAGAACAGCTCAGTGATATTTGGGTGCAGCACCAAGAGGGTGAAGTACAACATGATAGTGAGGTGCAACATGATGATGAGTTGCAGCATGGTGATGGGAGCATATCTGTGATAAGAGCAGTTCAATGATTGGAGCAGCAAAGTGACAAGAGCAGCAACATGAAGTGCAGCAGCACGGTGAGGTGCGGCAAGTGGACGAGATGCAGCACTATGATAGGTGAAGGAGTCACCTTGGAGAATCAATTAAAGCAGCATGTCTTCAACTGATCTCATGTAGATATAGAAAGTCAAAGTGTTGACTTCTGTTGTAAATGTACTATCTCTCTCTCTCTGCTGAACTATTGAAGAACATAGAAGAAGAATTGATCAAGGGTTTCCCCACATTGGGGTTTGTCCCTGGCTAGCGCCACATCTTGTGTCCTCTTGTCTTGGCTTGTCTTCTGCGATTTATGTTTATTTTCTATCTGCACTTTACTTTACTGTTGATGTGATTGCTAATCTAGAAAAGATATGGAGCTAACTGTAAAAATTGAAATAAATTGCTCTAAGCATAGAACATACCTAAATTTAACATGGTATTAGAGCTGAGGTGAAGGCAATGCCCAAGCAAGAGTGAAAGAGCAATCACCGAAGACAGTTGGGAAAGGACAAAAGGATCAGTGGATTCCTCATCCCTCTTCAAATTCACCAAGGGTCAAGTCGAAGCAGAGAATATTATCAGAATGGCACAGTGGAATATGGCTTACCTAAAGATCACTTCACTGGAAGACCGGATCTCAGGGTGGAAGGAAAGGTAGATAACTAGTGCGGCCATTATGCGAAGGAGTGTCTGAATGGCAGGGACACATCACTTGATGATGATAACAATCATTCCAGGGACATCTTCAATGATCAAAGGAATGACAAGTAATGCGGGTCATTAAGGAAATGGTCGACTCTTTATAGAAAGCAAGGAACCCCAGGTATGAAGAATCAAATGTTGTTTCTGATAAGATAAAGAAGCGTTATCTTGTATTGGCCCTCTCCTTCAGATTCTTTGAGAATTTGGCTTATAGATTGTAGTGCTTCAAGGCTCTTCATCGGATAGATGGGTGCACTCTCTAATTTGGTAGAGATGGAAACAATCGTGGGATTATACTTGGAGCCGATGCCACCTATCCCGGAAAGGGTGTAGGGAATGTTAACTCTCAATTGAATGAGGGTAACTCGATTCATTTACAGAATCTCTTTTATGCACCTAATCGCAAGAACCTGGTGTCCATTTCAGCAATGGAAGTCAAAGATTACGAGGTGGCACTCATCGATGGAAAGGTCCACAGGTTTGGAACAACCCGAGGGGTTTGAGATTGATGATCAGGAATCTCACGTATGCAGGTGGAGGAAAGCCCTCTATGGCTTGAAGCAAAACACCCCAGACGTAGTATGAGAGGATTGAAAGCTATCTAATGAAGCTGAGATTCACTAGGAGTGAAACCGATCCAAACCATTACCCAGAGGTTGTAGATGATAGACCTCTCATACCGGGACCTTATGAGGACGACCTATTTCTGACAGGTGCAGACCCTCTCATTTGCAGAAGTAAGAGGGAGTTGGATTATGAATGTGGAATGATAAACTGCAAGCCTGTGACTACCTCGAGGATCTTGACTTTCAAAAGTTATATGATAGTGATGTCGGACCAGATTTGGGAAATGCCTCTGAGTTTCATAAACTCATTCGCGTTGATGTTCTTGGTGAACTTCTATCCGGACATATGTCTTGCAGTTAGCATGGTGAGCTCATATTTGGTTGAGCCTCACTTGATTGGTGCCAAGAATCTTCTGAGATATCTTCAGGGCACAATCTCTCATGGATTGAGATACACTGCTGAAAATATGAAATTGCATTATTATTCGAAAACTGAGTAGGCAGGCAGTGTGGAGGATCTTAAGAGCTCTTTTGAGTGCTGATTCTCTTTGGATTCTGCTTCGATATCATTGATGAGCAGGAAGCAGAAGTCGGTTGCTATAAGCATCATCGAGACCAAATACATAGCGACAAGTATGATCTCGTGTGAAGCTGCATGGTTGCGAAAGCTCTCAAGTGAGTTGTTTGTACACATGATGAATATCACTGTGATTCTCTGTGACAACCAAAGGGGGGATTCAATTATTGAGGATCCCGTATTTAATGATTGCTCCAGCAGATAGACATCAGATACTACCTTATCTGCGATATGGTAAGTTGATGAGCGAGGAGGCTCCATCGCATTGAGACTGATGTACAAGTCGCAGACATTTTGTCAAAGCCCCGGGGAAAGGTCAAATCTATGACTTTCTCGAACGACGTGGAGTCATTGAGAGACCTTCTTATAAGGGTCCTACATGTTGCATGCATTGAGTTCTGGGAGCTCTAGGAGCCTTAGGGTACTTCTTGGAGCGACATGTGACCACAGGGCGACTCACCATCCTCTGGTGGTACACTATGTACAGGGTAAAGAGGTTCAATCTTTTCCCTGCGATACCCCGTGGGGAGTGTGGACAGGATGATTCGTTCTCCTATGGGCCAGGATGATTTGTTCTCCGTGGCGACTGTGGACAGGATGAGTCGTTCTCCCATGGGCCATGATGATTCGTTCTCCTGTGAGCCAGGATGATTCGTTCTCTGTGGCGACTGTGGACAAGATGATTCGTTCTCCTGTGGGCTAGGATGATTCGTTCTCCATGGTGACTGTAGAACAGGATGATTCGTTCTCCTGTGGGCCAGGATGATTCGTTCTCTGTGGCATCCACTGACAGGATGATTCGTTCTTCGATCGAGGCATCCTACCCATGCAGTCTGGGACTCATGGGAAGTACCTCTCATCTGATCAATGAGTAGGGAAATGAGGATATGGACCATAGTAGTACTATTGATGGACGCATCATTGTATCTACCGTACTCCCTATGCTAGGATGACCTCCATTGATCTGGGATCAATGAAACTGATCTGGGATCAATACGAGTGGTTTGAGACACTCTCTTGTGACATTAGTCTGGGATCAATGAAATTGATCTGGGATCAGTATGAGTGGTTTGAGACACTCTCTTGTGACATTGATCTAGGATCAATGAAACTGATCTGGGATCA
>APFE030384682.1:2514-12514 GCA_000404065.3 Pinus taeda
AGAGGATTGCAAAACCCTGGTCTTCCTTAGCCAAAAATTGTAGAGATACAATGAAATAATACAATGATAGCTTCTCCCCCAAGAGTCCAACCATGAAAATGAGCAAGAAAGTACATAATATAGATGATCTAACCTCTTTCCCTGCCTCCATGGGTCGAGCTCACTATTCTAGGAGCTGTTTCAACCACTCCTAAACTAAGCACTACAAACTAGGCAGTCAAAACAACTTGCCTCTATAAACTTGTAAACCAATTCATTCATTTAATTTTTACCCTTTTCATGAATGAATCTTCTAAAAGAGTTACATAAGGGTAAAAGTGTCTAAAAAGTACCATAATTACATCAAAGAGAATCATCATTCACCTCAAAAAGTCAAACTGAGTCAAATCTGCGTTTTTTGGGCTGTACAGTGCATTTCTAGACAATTCTGCCTGACGGGTCGTGCCCACCTGCCTGACGGGTCGCGCCCACCTGCCTGACGGGTCGCGCCCCTTTGGAGCCATGTTTGGGGCACTTTCCAGTGGCCAAATTGAGAAAACGTGAGCTTGTTGGAAAGGACTGTGAGTCTACTTTCCAACCCAACTGGAATTTTTGAATTTGGAGTTCATTTGCCTTGTCAAAAAGCAATTCTCCCAAGACAGCTTTCTGCAGTTCAAAAAAGTGGCAGAAAGTCAAATTTTGCATGTTTTTTTACTTTCTGGAGGCCCAAAACTTCACAAAATCTCAAGTCCATCCATGAGCATATGTAACTTTGCATGAAAAATCTGGAAATGCTAAGTTTTTGTCAAATGGAGTTGCCATGATGAAGGGTCGCACGGGGGGTGAGACCTGTTAATGAGCAAAAACCTGTAAATTGCCAAAAAATGCCAAAATTACCCAAAATGCTCAAAATTTCTTGGGATTTGTGCTGTGGCTGGGCTATTTAGTGCCATGCTCACTCAAAGAGGATTTGGCCAAAATTTGGAGTGGATCGGGCCTTTTTCTTCGTTTTTGTGCTTTGGCCAACCTCCTTGGATCTGGCGATTGTAATTTTGACATTTCTCTAAACCCATGACACCTGTGAAAAAAGTGAAGGTGGTTTTTCTTCTTTGGAATGTTATGGATAGAAACCTCTCTCAGTTTCCCAAAATTCATCTTTGATTTCTCTGGAACATTATTTGAGTGCGACTTGTCCCGATGTGTGAAACAAGGAATTTGGTCGAAATGGAGCGAAATGAAGGGGATAGGGGGCTTCTAAATTCTTGGGGAAATTTTTAGGAGTAGGGAGGGATGTTAGGAAGTAGGGGAAAGTGGAATCTCAGAGATTGAGTCAGGGGAAGGGGTCCAAAAGGGAAAAACACAGACCAAACCTAGAAAATTGCCAGGTTGTAGCTAGAAACTAGGGTTTGTGCGAAAATGAGGAATTTGGGGAATCTCAGTGATGGGAAGTATTTGATAAGGTAATTTAAGGATAGGGGAAGGTGTATGAACATCTGGATATAAGTTTTGTTGATGATTTGACCGTCCAAGAGAAATTGGCTTCAAAACCCTAGGAGAGGGAAATGAACTTGCCAAGGCACAACTGAAGCATGAACAAGATGTAAAATGACTCATTAGACACTGACATGATAATGAAAACCCTATGAATGCTGATAGAATCAGCTGAATAGTGACATAGATTGGCATTTGGGCAACTTTAGAAGGAGTGAGAGCAAACCCTAGACCTAATGCCTAGTGACCAAAGTTTGCTTGAAGACTCACTAAAATGACAAAATTTGACCTTGACACTTCAAAATCACTTTGCAAGAGCATATTTGATCACTGGAGGAAGGCTGGAAAGACTGACACTAACACATGGGTTGCTTCTCCCAAGGTAGCATGCAAAGGCATCCCATATTTTAGGGATCTATGTTTAACAATTGGAGGTTACATGCAAGGATCATTTTAGAAACCTCCCACTAAGTGTTTCTTTCCCTAGATTTGTGGCATGAATGTAACAACCTCAATGTTAACAAAACTCATCAACTACATGTTGCAGAGCTCATTCCCCACATCAACCTTGTAGCTCTAACATCCCACATCACATCTAGGTGTAGTTGGCACTTTCAACTCAGTTGTTTTGGGTTAAGCCCGCTTCCCATGCCTTGTGTTTCATTTTTGTCACTTTTCATATTTTTTCTTGTACGAGGACTATTTTCTTGATTTCTTTGAATGCTTGTTGTCATTTACATGTATATTAGCTTGTCCTTGCACCATTTTGGTTTTTGTCAACATCTCATTGTTGTCACATGCATGAAACTGTTTTTCACGAATGGTCGCTGATTCAATGACTCACCTCACTCACATGCATGTAGTTTCATTTTCTGAATCTATCATTCATCAGTTGAATGCATGATCATTCACTTATTCTTACACTTAGTATTAGCATGGAATCACACTCATAGTCACTTTTAGTTGCCCGTCGGTGAGTCTAGACAACCTTGGTCCAGACTCTACCTCACCAAGACAGCATTGTACAATCCTGAGAAGGAAGGCTCTACTTTCCTCTCCATAAATGTTAATTTTTGCCCAGCAGTTGTTCACCAGTCCCACTTTGCATAATCTTGAGGGACAGTGACTGTTGGTCGAGAAAATTGTGCAATGCAGTCACTGAGCCTGCAACCATTGCCAGCTGAGATTGTGCATTGTGCAATCCTAGTAGTCAGTAGCAAGAGTGGACTGTGCATTATGCAGTTCTAGTAGTTAGTCAGTCTCCCAACAGCCCAGACTATGCCTTGTGTAGTCTTGGCAGTCGGTCTCCTAACCTCCTGGCCGAAATTGTGCAACCTTCATGATCAATCACATAGGTTTGTTGTAAGATTGTTCTCAAGTTCATTTTGGTCTTTGACTAATAGATTGATTGACATGAGTTTCCATGTCTCCAGGTATTGCAGGTGTTCATCTGCCTCTCAGTAGTGCAAGTGCAATGGTTTCCAAGACGGTAGAGTCGAAGGCACCACTCAGAGCACACTCGGAGATGTAATCATATGTGGTTGTAATGTGCCACTATTGGGGATAGCATGTTTCCATGGATGTATTGTATTATTGGGACTTACACTTCTTTATATAATAAGAGCCAACACATTTTCATGCATATGTTGTTATTGTAGTTGGACTATTCCGGTTGCTTTAGTGATGTATGTTGTTTAACTTACATATTTGTGTATGAATTATTTCATATGCAATTATATGAATCTTGTTGCAAATGTCTTGTTGGTTTAACCATCACTTTGAAGTTTCGACTGATCTACTTTCCAGCTTGTGATGCATCTTCGCTCGTGTGTTCCCTTCCCAACTGAGTATTGATATAGGTTTCCAAGGGGCGCACTCATCTCAACCCACCCGTGTTTGATCCTCTCATGCACCTTCCTTGAGTCACTGTAGTAGTCACACCCTTGCTACTAATAGAGTTATCTTACCTGCCTCAATGCGGCATCACGATTAAGGAATTTCTTTACCATCCACTATTGCAACTCCTACACCAAACAGTCTGAGGTCTAATTGGGACTTCTTACCGGGGAGAGCCTGTTACATGTTGGCGGGTCCAGCACCATTGACATTTTGGTGCTAGAAGGAGGGCCAGATGACAAGTTGAGTCCTCACATCTATTTTTAATCTCTACACATCTGTCATGACTAACTACCGAGTTACTTTTCTGGAATGTATGTCTTATGGAAACGATTTCATCATCCAAAAAAGACTCTCAGATAACTTGTCTCATAAAACATTTGATAGTGGAGGCTATGTTGTCATGGCAAGGCATGCAATTGGTGTTGTGGGCTCATGCGAAAGACATGGATTCCTTGAAGAATACATGAGCTGTGCTATGTTCATCTACACGCTTGGGGGGCACCCAATGCACTGGTGTGCCATGCTATGCATAAAATACATTCATTCTCTTGCTCATCTGGTGATAGAGATAGATTGTGATTTCAATCACTTCAACCTTCAAGCACTCAACAAAGAAATTCTAAAATTACGAAAAGCACTCGATGAATCCATTGAACAGTTTTAACATGCTTTTGTAATCTTGCATACCGATTCCTGGAAGATGATATTGATTGGGAATTTCTTGATGGAAGATTTGAGTATCTTCTTCACATATCCGAATCCCGCTCAGCACACTTTGGTGATGGAGCTGCATAACGACAAGCAGGCATAGTTGTTGTCACAAGTGACTATCCGCCTTCACCTCATCAAACAGCTCCACCACCATGGAGTGATGTGAGATATCATACACACTCCTTAGTTGAACTATCACATCCTCTCACCCCACCTACTCTTGATATTTGCACAGATTTGACTTGCAAGCCTACTAGTTGTCACATGGACTTGTTCCCTCGACCTTTGTCCTCACATTGTGTTGAATCCTTCGGATTGTACTATCTTGTGTTCTTCCATTTCAGACTCCTCACCTGTTGTGAATGAGGATCAAGCTGCCGATAGAGTTGGTGTTATGCAACCAACCTATGCCATCATTCATGATCAGTGTGTGTATGAATCTAAAGAAGACCCCATGGTGAAGGGTGACTCCCTTCTGGCCGCACCTTGTCTGCTTAATGCTAACATCCATTGTGATTCTTCCACTACTGATTTTCCTTGTGAAAACTCATTTTTAGATGCTTCTACTTCCGATCATTCACAGGTAACCTCAGATGTTAGTCTATCATTACAGTGCAGAGAGGACACATCTTCCTCGGAGAATCTGTTTAATCTGTCATTTATCTTTCTTGAAAACACATAGGGTGAACATCTTTGCTTCTCATCTACGCCTCTGCCCAATTCATAAAATCATGAGGATGTAGACAAACATCCTGAATTTTCTAATCTTGGTTGTCATAATATATTCACTTCCTCATTTGATCATGATGTGATTCAATCATTGTTAATCTATCCAAGACACTGGTCTATGATGATCTATCTGTCAACGAAGTCGAAACCCCCGATACTGTTGAGGCACTTCAACCCAAGATGATGGTTATGTCAAGCCCTTGCTCTCTTGAGGTTGGTTTCACTTTCAGTCAGGAAATTGTCGAAACACTCAAGAATCCTCATCGCTCTCTGCTCTACATAGAAGATCAACCAAACACCCAGATTTCGCTTCCTCCACTCGAACTACTTGATCCCATCGCTCATGCATTGGAGGAATCTTACACAAAAAGCACACATGCACAACACAAGTGGTCTACGTTTCTCACACTTTCTTGCATGTCACAGTAAAGAGAATGCATACACTCAACATCTGCACGTAGTGTAGCACAACATGGCAGCACTACATAATTCATGTCATGCACTATCACTCATCTTTGTTCTGTGGTGTCTTGTAAGCTCGGAGTTTGTTTGTCTTCACTGTTACATCTTTCTTGTTTGCTGGTTCGCATAGTTTTCTTATTCACAGACCTTGCCTTCACCAACATGGGTCAACTAATGTGTTGGTGGCTGCATTGGAAGTATCACTTCACGTGAGATGACCCATGCATTGTTAGCTTAGGAGTAGGAGTAGTGTGTTCTTTTGAGTTGTTTACTTGCATTCTTGTTTTCTCACTTGCTTTGTTTCTTTTTTTTCTACTTTCTTGTTTGCTTACTTGCTTTGCTTTCACTTTTTCTTTTTCTGTTTCTTTGCTTGGTTGTTTGTTAGTCCTTTTATTTCATTTCATAGGATATTTTCACATGAAACCATGTATGACTGTTGAAGCAGATTGGGTAAAGTACAAGAGGCCTTGTGCTACAATCACTACTTAGTTATTTGTCATCCTACCTTTGCATGAAGAACTTGTTACCTTCAATCCATGATACATAAATGGAAAATATGTATTGTTCGAAGTGGACCTTAGTGAAAACACAATGCTTGGTGCTAACTAGTGTCACCTACTCTAGTCTATTGTTTTTGGGTTAACCCTTGTCAGCTTAGTCAAGTAGACTAAGGTGAGGGTGAAAACCTTAACAGACACATCAGAGCTATAATAAACTACTTCTTTACTGGAACAACCTCTTCTGCTCTCAATAAGTTGGGATCCCTCTTCCGCCTCTAAAATGAATAAGTGCTATGCACAATTACGAAAATAAAATATGAAAAAAGTGAAAAAAGTTTGAAAAAATGAAAAATGAATAAGGCGAAAGAAGAGAGGATTCCTATGCAAAGAGGCGATGAAAGTATATCTACCATGGGTACTGACAAGGCTTGGGGGTAGTGGAGCCATGCTTGTGCTCCTATGTGACTCCAACGGGGTACTGTCTAGGCCTGCTGGCAGTGGAGCAACACCGAAGATGAAACTAAGACTCTGACGACTATACTGCTTGTGCATCAATATACCCCTCAACCCCAATCCAAGCAATTGTGTTTCATTGGCTTGGAATGTGTGTCAATCGACTAAGAGCTTGGGAAATGCTACATCTTAAAATCAAGCTAGTGTGGAAACCAAGAGGAGCTGAGAACTTAATAATACCTTCAGAGGTGCTAGACTTGATTTTCATGAACAAGGTCCGTTCAGAGAGCTGGAGTTCTACTAGTGTGTCACCAAGTGTTGTAGTGGCTACAACCACCCTCCAAAAGATTTCCTTAGCTTTATTTTAGAGCCTTCCTTCCAAATTTTCACACCAGGTTGCCTTGCTTCATCAAGTCCACAAGCTTCAGTGTTTTTCTTGCACAAAGGCATCTTATCAATCACAACTCAATGCATTCCTCTCACAGGCTGCTCACCCGAACTTGGTCCAGTTGCAGGCTGAGCATCTTCCCCAAGAAAATTGTGCATTTCTGGAGGCAACCAACCTTCTCTCTAGAAATTACGCAATCCTACCTAGCAACCTATTGGGATCTAAGATTATGCAATTCTGCTAGTCAACACTCCCAGTAGGAATTGCGCAATTTTCCTCAACAAGGCTGCTTGGCCCTAAATTTGTACAAATCTAGGTATTAGTCAACTGCTCTGCCCATAAATTACACAAATCGCCTAGGTAGTCATCCATTCTCTGAGCCAGAAATATGAATTTCCTTCCATCATTTGAGCAGTCTCTTACATGTGTAGCTGAGTTCACCGGTTCCATTCGGGACAAAGTAAAAATGACTTGCTTGCATGGACTGCTTCTCTCAAGGAAGCATGCAAAGGAATCCCTTGTTTCAGCGATCCATGTTTAGCAATTGGAGGTTACATGCAAGGATCATTTCAGAAACCTTCCACCAAGTGTCGCTTTCCCTAGATTCATGGAATGTGCATTGCATCCTCGATGTTGTCAAAAATCATAAACTAGATGCTGCAGAGCTCATTCCCCACATCAAACTTGTATCTTTGACATCCCACGTCACATCTAGGAGTAGTCAATACTCTCATCTCAACTGTTTTTGGGTAAGCCCGCTTCTTATGCCTTTTGTTGTATTTTTGTCGATTTTCATTGTTTCTCTTGTATGAGTTCTGTTTGCTTGATTTCTTTGAATGCTTGCAATCATTTATATGTATATTAGCTTGTCCTAGCACCGTTTCAATTTTCATCGACATCTCAGTGCTGTAGCATGCATGAAACTGTTTTTCACGAACGGTCGCCGATTCAGTGACTCGTCTCACCCGCATGCATGTTGTTCCATTTTCTGAATCTCTCATTCACCATTTGTATGCACAATCATTCACATATGCTTACACTCAGTATCAGCATGCAATCGTACTCACAGTCACTTTCAGTTGCTTGCCGGTGAGTCTGGCCAACCTTGGCCTAGACTTTGCCTCACCAAGACAACATTGTGCAATCCTGAGAGGGAAGGCTTTGCCTTCCTCTCTAGAAATGTGAATTTTTGCCCAGTAGTTGTTCCCCGAGACTGATTTGTACAATCCTGAGGGACAGTTACTATTGGCCAAGAAAATTGCGCAATGTAGTCACTGAGCCTGCAGCCATTGCCAGTTGAGATTGCACATTTCACAATCTAAGTAGTCAGCAGCCAGACTGGACTGTGCATTGCATAGTTCTAGTAGTCATTCAGTCTTTGAATAACCTAGATTGTGCCTTGTGTAGTCTCAATAGTCAGTCTCCCGAACTCTCGGCTGAAATTGCATAACCTTGATGATCACTCACATAGGTATGTTGCATGACAGTTCTTAAGTTCATTTTGGTTTTTGAATGATAGATTGCTTTCCATGAGTGTTTCCATGTCTCCAGGTATTGTAAGTGTTCATCTACCTCTCAGCGGTGCAGGTGCAATGGTTTCCAAGAGGGCAGAGTCGAAGACACCACTCAGAGAATAGCCAGAGATGTAGTCAATAAAATGTCTATGAGCTTCCATACTCACAAAGACATCAAGTTGTTTGTAGACAAGAACATCAAGATATCACAACGAGTAGCATCATGAACAATAGTTGAAGGAAGCATACCAAATGCAATGAATGTACTAAATGTAATGAATGAAAGAGTAAGTTTGTTGACAACACAGAGGCAAAACAAAGTTACAAGATCAAGCAGATCCACTGATGATGAGAGAAACCAGGGAGACTCAGGCTATGAGGCGATAGCACGATATGAAGATCGTGTGAAGACAGAGAATGGAACAAGGAAGGAGTTGCATGTGTTGAAGCAACAACTCAAGGAAGAACATGAAGTTGCACAGACAGATGAATGAGTTGCAGCAGGAACAGGAACAACAATGGGTGCAACATGCACTCATAGA
Organism: Pinus taeda; assembly: GCA_000404065.3. NCBI lineage: Eukaryota > Viridiplantae > Streptophyta > Pinopsida > Pinales > Pinaceae > Pinus > Pinus taeda. The sequence continues at coordinate 11,183 of APFE030384682.1, forward strand.
TGAAACTATGCTCGTACGAGTTAAAGATCCATCCCAGCAACTGGCACGAAGCATACATGGTGAGTAGTGCTTTTGATCGCATGAAAGGGATTCAGTAGCATGCATGTCATTGTGCACACACATGCAATCCAACCCATTCAGCACAGTCACCAAGGCGAATACAAGAAGCAAGTCCAACTGGAGCTAAACATGTACTTCGACAAGTTGATGCACATGACCACCAACACACACTTGAATATCAGCATGGACACTATGCATCAATGTGTGTTGGTTCATCCACACCCAAAAAGACCATGTGCATGTTAGTAGATGAATTGGATGAAGGAATTGAACCAATGCACCAGACACAACATAGAAAACAATTCACTTCAACAAGATCTCACCATGGGTTGCATGCACACCATCACAGATGAGCAATATTGGCATCAGCTCGCCACCTTCACCATCACAAGAATGTCAAATAATTGGTCTCATCACAGTGAACCAAGTTTGAGTGATGTCTTTCATGGCTTTCTCAAGCAATTTTGTCTCACATGAGTACATGCGCATTGTAATGTTGAGTCATGTCAAGTGTAAGTCAAGTGTCAATAGTTGGATGTAAAAGTCATAGAGTAGGTGAAGAGTCATTAGGGTAGTTGAACTGTCACAAAGTAGAATGTCAAGGGTCACCCCACCCTTTATTATAAGTAGTCCCTCATAACTCATTGTAAGGGATTTTGGTTAGCCAAACTTCTGATAGGACTATCTTAGAAAGAGCTTGGACAATATTGTAGTGTGCCTTGGCTTCTCCACTGCACAGAGCTAATTTATCTATTTGGAGGAGCACGCAGATGTGGCTATAATGTTCCACTATTGGGGCTAGTAGGTTTACATGGATGTATTGTATGATTGGGACTTACACTTCTTTATATAATAAGAGGCAACACATTTTCATGTATATGTTTTTATTGTAGTTGGATTGTTTCAGTTTATTTAGTGATGTATGTTGTTTAACTTATGTATTTGTGTACGAACGGCTTCGTATGCAATTATATGAATCTTGTTGTAGATGTGTTGTTGGTTTAAAAATCACTTTGGATTTCTGACTGATCTTCTCTCCATCTTGTGACGCATCTTTTCTTGTGTGTTCCCTTCCCAACTGAGTACTAATACAAGTTGCCAAGGGGCACACTCATCTCAACCCACTTGTGTTTGAACCTCTCATGCACCTTCCTTGACTCACTACAGCAGTCACATCCTTGCTACTAACATATTTATCTTACTTGTCTCTATGTGACATCACGGTCAAGGCATTACTTTACGACCCACTGGTGGGACTCCTTCACCAAACGG
>APFE030384682.1:17514-19838 GCA_000404065.3 Pinus taeda
ATATTGTATTATAACAAAGTCTTTTTACATATTAACAATCTTCATGATTACAAATCTTCTTACATTTTTTTAAATGTATATATGTTTAACTTATGTATTAATTATTTGTGATTTTACCAACTATTTAATTTATATGGTTGCACTATTTATCATTATATTTATAATGATAGAGATGTCTATGTCAAAATAAGGCTTACAAATTTTGTTATGAAACCAGCTCAAAAGATAGAAAAGATAGATCAACGCCTTAGAATTCAGCCTCTTCGAGGGGGCAACCTCCTTTACATTACATAAATGAACAATTCTTGGATGATTCAAATGAAAAGACCTCCTCTCTATATATAGGAGTCTAAGGGGTCATAACATAATCAGAGCCTACATAACAATAATAATGTAAGGGCACAATAATAACAATAGTGGGCTTCTATGGGGCACAATAGTAACAATATGGGCACTACATGGGTACATCAATATAATAAGTGGGTTGTACTAATAACAATAAGGGGTTACACTAGTAGTATAGGGGCCTAACATGCCCCTCTCCTTCAAAAAGCGTTGTCCTCAATGCTTGAGTAGTTCTTGATGCTTCCGTGTGAAATTCTTGTCCTCCCATGTGGAAACTTCAGCTGGTAAGTTCTTCCACTTGATGAGATACTCTGAAATTGATCGATTTCGTAGCTGTCGGGTTCTTGTTTCTATGACTGCTCCAGGTTCAAATATGATTTCTTTGCATTCGGCCTTCCAAGGCTCCGCCTCCGTCTCTAGGTCTTTATTCGTCTCGCTCAGCAACCCTTTCTCACTAGCCACCAACTGAAGCTTTGCTTGTAGCTCTGAAAGCTTGCTCAGCAGGATCTCCTTCTCAACATTCCAGTCTTCCTGTGCCATTTGGTAACTTCTGTTGATCTCGACAGTCTCTTTTCTGGCAATATCTAGCGATAAAAACACTTCGGTTTCCAATTTCCGATCTTCATTGGCTGTCTCTAATTCTGACGATATCACTTGAATTTGATTTTTCAACTTCAAAACAGTTGCGTCCAGATTCTTCTTATCAAGGTTAAGTCTTCTACACTCGTCTTCTTTCATAGAAATTTCGACATTGAATCTTTCCTTAGCTTCCTGCAATTCTTTGACTGCTTGAGAAATCACAGATTTGTATTCGTCATCCTTCTTTATAAGTTCTTCTCTCAATTCTTTCTCAGCCTCCTTCCATTCATCAGTCATTTTCCTTGCAGACTCAATTTCTGATAGGAGATGGGCCTTCAGAGACTCCGCCTCTGTCTTTAGCTCTTTATTTGTCTCGTTCAGTGACCCTTTCTCGCTAGCCATGAACGCAAGGTTCGTTTCTAGCTCTGTAAGCCTGCTCAACATTTTCTCCTTCTCCACATTCCAAGTTTCCTGTGCTATTTGGCTAATTCTAGTGATCTCGTCGTCTCCTTTTTGGCTGCTACGATCTGTGATAAAAGCAGATCCTTTTCCAATTTCCGAGCTTTATCGGTTGCCTCTAATTCTGAAGATCTCGCTTGAATTTGATTCTTCCAACACTAGCAACTTATCCCGATTCTTTTTTCGGTTACTGCTCTACACTCTCTCTGTTAGCAAAATTTTTCGGTATTGACTCTTTCTTCAGCACCCTGCAATTGTTTGAGTGTTTGAGAAATCGCAACCTGGTCATCCCCGTCCTTCTTTCCAAGTTCTCTCAATTGTTTCTCAGCCTTCTTGAATTCTTCATTCATTTTCCTTGCAGATTCAATTTCTGATACCAATTGGGCCTTCAAAGATTCCGCTTCAGTCCTTAGCTCTCTATTTGTCTCGCTCAGTGAACCTTTCTCGTTGGACATCAACTCAAGGTTAGCTTCTAGTTCTGCAAGCCTGTTTAGCATTTTCTCCTTTTCCAAATTCCAAGCATCCTCTGCTATTTGGCTACTGCTGGTGATTTGGTCAGTCTCTTTTTTGGCTGCTATAATCTGGGATAAAAGCACTTCCTTTTCACATTTCGCAGATTTAGCGGTTACGTCTAAGTCTGCAGATATCTCTTCAATTTTATCTTTCAACTGCAAAACAGTTGCCTCCAGATTCTTTCGATCAAGATTAACTGCTCTACACTCCTCTTCTTTCGTGGAAATTTCAGAATTCAATTGTTTCTCAGCTTCCTGCAGTTGTCTTTGTATTTGAGAAATGGCATCTTTGCATTCGACATCTTTCTTTGCAAGTTCTTTTCTCAATTCTTTCTCAACCTCCTTCCATTCTTCAGTCATTTTCCTTGTAGATTCAATTTCTAATCCTAATGCAGTGACATTTGTGGACAAAACAGCTTTTTCTTCTCT
>APFE030384682.1:21920-39011 GCA_000404065.3 Pinus taeda
GGCTTCTATGGGGCTCCATAGTAACAATATGGGCACTACATGGGTACATCAATATAATAAGTGGGTTGTACTAATAACAATAAGGGGTTAATCTAGTAGTATAGGGGCCTAACATAGACTCCTAGGGAGGTTAGATTTGTCCGCAAATATAACTCTTTCCGCATGACAGCGAATATGAAATGGATCAGGTAATCCTAGACCTAGGTTCAGCCACGAATGTATTACCAAAGCAAAGATTGGAATGTATGGGCAAGCCCATGTTACAGTGGTTCACTATTCAATTACGAATGGAGAACCAATAGTACATTTTTCCCATGGGGAGATTGTAAGGGATAACAGTTGATATCGAAGGCACGAGCACACAAACGGACTTTGAGGTAATATAGATTGTCAATGACATCAATCCTTATCCTACGTTACTAAGAATAAACTGGGCCACTATTATGAATGGAGTCATCAACCTGATGAAGCAGAAGATGATATTGGAGAAAAAGTCCCTACGCGTAGTAGTTCCGCTAGATCCAGTTGAGGGAGCACGTTACACTGCACCAGTGCACGACGATGAAAGTGACGATGAGCTAGATTATATATACCAAATAACGGTGTAAGACCAGGATCGGGTGAACTCGACTACATATGGGAGAATCTTGTGGGAGTGCGAAAGCTCCTATACCTCGGCTTCAGACGAAGAAGTAGAACGCTGGAAAAACCAGTTGCACGAAGTGACAACACTGAATTGCAACACGATGATTAGATCATTGCATCGTGTGATGATAGAGGCAAGGGAACTTCCAACCCATAATGAAGTGACAATGGTGGATGACTTCCTGAACAAAGTTGAAAACACAGTATCAGAACAGCAATGGTATGCTGCATTGGAAGGGGCACTGTGCTCAACAACCACATGAAGTGGGAGTACACGTTAGGAGATCGTGGTAGATTGGAAAAGATGGGTTGGAAGCCCCCAACATTGAATGAGAGTCAGGCAACCCCGACATAGAAGCTTACATACTGACTTGTGTCGATGGGTGTTGACTTGGCCTGTGCAGTCCACATTATCACATCTTAGACTAAGGATCAACAATCGAAACTAGTCACAGTAGCAGGAAAAGCAACATACACCACAAACGTTCTACTTACAAGCATTCAAGAAGTTATGCGAGATCGTGAGCAAGGTTCACCAGGCCAGATGGACTGATTGGGACCAGCACGTACCAGCGGTTTGATGGGCCTCTAGAACTTTGTACAATAATCTGAGCGTGGAGACGATCCTAAAGATGACAGGCAGAATCGACGCCATGGGATTTGGAGGAAGGAATCCTCACATAATTAGAACAATTTGTAGGGACTAGGATGAAGGAATTAGGCTGCCACGCGAAGTCAACTATATGCAGTTACAGGACACCATTCGGCGAGGGCACTTGAAAATTCGCGAACTTGAAGAAAATCGAGTATGGTTAAGGAAGTAAAGCAGGTTCTTAGACAAAGAAATCAACAAACTAAAAACTGAAATCACAAAGTCAGGTTGCACTGAGGAACTAAGTATGATAGGACAAGAGGGAGGCAGCCATATTGCCGCATTAGAAGGATTTGTGGCTTTGACACCATGGTTGTGTTTGCACCTCATTAGATAAAGGAACTAAGGGAGTGCATTGTATAAGCAAGAGTGTGAAGCGTTGACTGATGCGGTGGTAATCGAGGGGTTCCCGTGGATTAGGCTGGAAGGCATAGGGAATCAACGTACAAGTGGTGTGACCACCTAACTATCTGTAGATAGCACAGTCTCAGTGCTCCAAGTAGTTGGAAGAGAGTGTAGGGCTATAAAAGAGTCTGTATGGGAGTGGTGTGATAGGGGGACTACACACAGGGTCAGTAGATCACAAAGGTCGCGCTGGCGCATGGGAGACTGCGCTGCCGTGCAAGTAGACTGGGAAGTGATGTTGGAGTCAATGTTCACGACAAGATATCCTGTTTAAGACGAGGAGTAGGTGGTGGGAAATTAAGACATAGAGTCATAACTAGATTTGGAATGATATGCTGCCAATCTCACATTAATGAGCCGAAAGAGGGAGGAATGGTCAAATTTGAATTTTGACGGGCCTATAAATCACAGATGGTCATCCACTGAACAACCCTTGGCATCTTGAGAATTCAGTTAGTGCACTATCAATTGGGTATAGAACTTATGCCATTAGAGGCTTTGAAAGAAAGTTCATTATTTGAAACATTGACGAAAGAGACGTAGGATCTTCTGAACAAAGTGATTTCGACAGTCGAGGGAGCCGTGCTGAGCCCTATGTCACCGGTGGGGATGCTCCAGAAATTCCAAAATCACCCCAGACATCAAGTCCCAAAAAGGACCCAGAGGTAGCAGGATGGGTCTGTATGTCTCCTCGGAACTCGTAGTTTGGTAAGTTGTCTATGGAAGATAAGGGAAAATTGGTTAATCTTGAGACAAATGATGAGGAGGAGGAGGATCTCCAGGCTTTGTAGAAAAAATTGAGCTAGATGTGGAAATGGAGGAAGATGTTCAACCAGTGCGTGCTGGAGCAAAACTACCCAAGTATGTCCCTCCATGGAAAGGGAGAGTAAAAGTACCTAAAGACTTGGATGTCATTAAAAGTGCACTAAAAACCCTGTTCCTCCCCGAGGGAGTTCTGTTTGAACGTTCATCTTTGGGGCACGTGCCCAAGATGAAATTTGAAGATTGGGACCTCGCAGATAGCAAAAAATTCCCACATTTAGAAACCAGCCAACTAATGAAACAAAGAAAGGAAGGGGCAGTTACAGCACTATAGCCATGGAAAGGGGCGCGCGGGGTGGAGGAGGCCAGGCTACTCCACCTATTATGGATTCCACACTTTCATCGGGCACCAATTACGATCATTTTCATGAAGCAACTTCTTTGCCTGGTGCATGATGGGTATTTGTGGCTGAAGGAGCCCATTCCCATCATGGCAGACCTTATTCATAGGATTTCTCGGCTTCCCTGTATAGGAAGGGACCCCAAGGAAATATCTGGAAAAAGTGGAGACTTGGCACTCGCAAAGGCCATGAAAAAGAAATACAAGTTGGAGAAAAAGTAGAGTGGTTACGTTATTACTAGAATTTAAGACAAAGAGGTGTGTGTAGCCACCCATTTTCTCACAGGAAAAGTGATGATAAAATGTCATGGGAACAAAGTACCAACAACGGACATCGCGCTGGCCGAACAATGCACAGAATAGGTACGGTTCAGTTGGGCACAGTTCCTCTGCGCAGAGTTCCTAACGAACTGCAAGGAGGCCCAAGAGTAGGGTAAGACCTTCTAGTATGCGTGGTTGCTCTTATCCATATTGTTGGTTGCAGAGGAATTTCCTGAGGACGGTCAGTTTCCTCCACTTGACCAAGACCTGCTAGAGGTAGCAAAATACTCATCGCTATGGGTGACGAAGAACGCCATGTGAACCTGTGAGACCAAGATCTTCTAGATACTTATGGAGGTGAGCGTAAAAATGTGGATCAACAAACGACCATGCCTATCCCCCACAGTATATGATAGTCTGTGGAGCTTTGCAGACTTTAATTTAGATTTGCATAATGTGTACATTAGGGCACGGAAGGACACAGAGAGGAAATGGACCACACTCCCCTTCATCGTGGTTGCTGACAATATGTTCGTAGTGCTCGACTCATGGCCACCTAAATGTCATGCCTTGGATCTGACGGCGTGCGATGAGACGACGATTCAAAGACAAAAGGATGTCGCCAAGCTGTTGGCACAACAGAAGCATAGAGTAGTTCGCTGAAGAAGTAAGGGCTTCTCGTGAGGAAGAGAAGGTCACTGCAGAGCTGAACATGGCCGCAGACAAAGCATCAGTAGCACTAGCATTTGGGGCAACCACAACACAGGAAGAAAGAGGCACAGACCTAACCACACGGCAGGGGACTGATGACACGACAACAAGCATGGACCTAAACACATCATCGACACAGCTAAAACGGCCACACAATATGGAATGGACATGGCCCCAGAAGAATACCAAGGCTTCCAAATTATATGGGGAACCTATTAAACTAATCGAGGGTGACCTATACGACATCGAGAACACAATTCATGAGGTCACCAAGGGAGCACTCCAAGAAGTAATGACAAGGAAACATAATGTGCTGGGGGCACTCATGGCGCAACTACAAGGACTTCAGGTGTCGCCCCCACAAGAGGGAATGGTAGCTGTCTATGGGGCTATGTGTAATTCAACAATAGAGAAGTTGTTGTAGGACAAAATGGTTAATACCATCATGCTACTAGAAGGAGCACTAACAAAGGACATCGTGGAGGACAGAGTCGCGGTAGGATGGATTAAAGGACTTGGCCTATATTGGCAGCCCTTCCGCAAGAGATATTATGCCAGCTACAGGATGGAGCGACGACAGAGCTCTGTGCTAGGGAAGGATGCACAGTAGAAATGCTTGGTGAATAATGAATTGATATTGGGCAACTGAGCCTCCAACGCGATGAAGCAGTAGCACAGAATCAACGGCTAGATCAGATCATCGAGGAAGCATGTCACCGCATCCCCGAGCTAGAGATTGCGACAGACATACCAATAGGAGTGCAGATCCACAAATTGGCTAGTGGATTCCGCAAGGCAAAGGAGGAAGAAATGAGAATCTTGTTGGAACTCAACCTACAAATTACAGAACTGAGGCTGAAGGTGCAACCCCCTACACCCCTAGAATTGAGAGAGCAGCACCACCCCACAATTCAATCAAGGTTGGAAGGAATAGAGCACACCATACAGGATTGCGTGGGCTTGTTGCATCAGTTACTCTTCACGCTAACCTCATTACAAGAAGATCCAACTATACAACATCTAGAGATAGAAGCACGGTAGTTGCAGTAGGCATATGAAAATGTCCGAGGGACCACACATATGGTCATCGTTACTCAGTGACTAGCCAAGATGAAGGAGGCCCAGGCTCTAAAGGAACAAGTGGATGTCGCACGTCAGAAAGAAGCAATGCTTAAATTGTGCATCTAGCCTTGGCTCGAGGAAGCATTCACACTCGCCACCAATATCAAGGGAAAGCTAGCATAGATGCAGGGCATATATGTGCTAAGGGAAGCAATTTCCCATGACAACAATGCATTGGAGATACACCCACAACTAGTACAACGAACAATAGAAGAATGTGTTGTGGACTTAGGCAAAGCATAGAAGCTACTGGATGGACTCCGCGCAAAGATCATTGCACCAACAAAGTGACTCAGGATGAGTCACAATGATTGTGTTGGGTGCCTGTTCGGTAGTGGACCGCCCCATGGCAAGTTTTTGGGGCTTGAAGCCCGAATTTTGGTCAAGGGTAATGCAAAGACCCCATGAAATGCAGGCGCGGAGCACAAGAATCTAGGGTTTTCTGCCCTAAGATAATGTAAGTTAATGTAAAGTGTGTTAGCCTACCCATGGTCTGTTGACCATGGGATTATATAAATAGAGTAAGGCTCTAAGTGTAAAGTAAGTCTTAGTTTTTGAGAAATAATAGAATAGATTTTGGATGATGAATTAGCTCGGTGTCTGTAAGTCTGAGCCTTGGGTTGTAGTAATAGGAAGAGGCTTTGTAGCTGAGTGTGTAGAGGCATGGTAGATTTCATAGCTATGTGCATAGACCCCTGTAGCTGAGTGCGTAAGGCCGAGTTGGGATTGTACTTGAACATAAAATTAATAAAAGATAAGTTGATTCTGAAATATTGTGTGTCTATGCTTTTGTTATATTTATTCATCTCTTTACAGTTTATGGTTGCGTGCACTTGTTATGAATGTTGAATGATTAATGAGAATATTAGGCCCACAAAATCAAGTTAAGATCTATAATAATAGCGCAGTAAGGATAAAATATCTAGACAATGCCTCTTTGCACTCTTTACAGAGCTATGCGGAAGTAGTTGCAAAAGTTGTGAAGGACAGACAGCTATGCGGAGTGGTGCAAGTGCGGAGGTTCGGTTGTCAACTTCCTATACTTCATCAAGACATCCCTACGGTGTAGAAACCTAGTTCCAGTACCCTCCCATACTACCTCGGGTGAGACCTCATTCCGTGCACCGTAGACTGTTTCCAAAAGGGTCGATAGTTTCGGAATTTGTTTGGCTAAATTACTTCTAAACTTTGGTCAGGCCCTAACAAGCCAACAACTGATCAAATTTCAATAGAATTCAATGGATATTCATTCCTAGGATGCCTCCTAGTGCATCTAGGAAAAAAAATGGCCAAGGCTCTCTCTGCATCCTCTTAATGTGCATAGTGTCCATTTGCAAGGCAAGGGTTTGCAACATATCACTTTCGAAATCTTCTAGCATGTTTCCAATTTCATGCTTGATGGATGAGTTGGAAGATGATGTACTGAGCATAGATTGACTACCCCTACCCTTTTTCCTAGCTTCACTAGAATGGTTTCTAAAGATAATCTTCATATCCTCATAGGGTAATTGGTAGATATCTCCTCCTGCTAACAAATGTAAGGTATATAGAAGATCTTCCCTTACTCCCCTAAGACGGACCAGCTTTAGCTAGTCAGGGTCAAGGTGCACCTGGCCCTTTTGTAACTAAGCTGGAACTTTTCTTCGTAATCCTGTAGGGATTCATCATCACCTATTGTCATCCTGAAAATTTCTTCTTTAGTATTTTTTCACCAATATTAGTCTTGATATTTTTTCTTAAAGGCCTGGTGCATCTGAGCCCAAGTTGTGATAGTGCAATGTTGCGTCCTTGAGGGTAGATGGAAATAGTTTTATCTTTTTCTCATCATCTATATAGTCATAGGTTCTACATATAACAACAAGCTCAAATAGGAAAGTGTCGGGGTCCTCTGTGGTCAGACCATGGAAATGAGGTAGGACAAAGGGGCTTATATTTTTCATCTTAGTGTCCCCATTGGTTTCCCTGATCGGGAAGGCACCCTCAACTCTCTCTCTATTCCCTTTGTCATTTATGTTTTCAACCATTGGTTTAGTAGGAATGCATTCTTCTTCTTCTTCTTCCCCTGTAGGGTCTTCAAATATGTCAAGCTTCTCGCCAAGGGTGCCTCCAGTTCACAGCCATCGAAGAAGAGGGAAGTTTGGCTGTTTGATGCAGTGGGGTTATTTGGAAAAAATTCCCCTAAGTTTCCCCTATTCCTATGGGGAATGAAAGGAAATATTCCTCGTTTGGTTTTGTATTTTTTTCAAACTTGGAAAGTACTTGTAGAATTGAAATTACTGATAGAATGAAAAATATACTTGTTGAATTAAAATCTTTCTTGCAAAATGGAAAGGAAAGCAGAAAACACAAAATGGAGGAAAGGAAACAACTAGATTACTTTTGCAGAAATAAATTAATGGATGAGTATTGCAGATAGGAAATATAAGAAACAAAAGCAGTAATCACATTTTACTCAGACACCTCCATGACAATGACGCCAAAAAGTGATGAGCACTAGTATTGTAGCAAGGACGCTGCAACTCCTAGGCTACCTGCTTTACTTTAACAACCTGGGGTTCATACAAACTTAGAGGTGACAGTGTTGTATACACAAGTAAAAGTGATGGTTCTGCCTGTTGTCACTGTTTAGCTGGTGAGAGACCACTGTGGTTCCAAGTCAGACCTCTACGGAGTCAGAAAAAGCTTGATTCTTTTATGGAAGAAAGGTAAATCTACTATAGGAGAGAGCTATAATGCAATAATGGATAAGGTCGACATCTAATGCTAAATCACACCATTTCCTAATTAACCACTAAGAAACTATGCTTGGCATAAATTCTAAATCAACATGAAACAAATGCTACTATCTAATTTATAGAAGTAGGAAGCATCAAACATTGCCAATGTGCAAGTAAAGGTACTGAACTAAATTTGCTTTTGTTTTTTTGTCTTTTTATCCAAAATCAAGTATGCAAACTAATTTCTTTTGTGGATGTGGCAGGTGAACTAAAGATGTTTGAGGATGGTTGGAAGGGTTATGAGATGGGTTTATGGTGTGGGATACCCTTCAGAGGCTTTTGGGGACTTCCTAGAGGTTTTCCATCAATTCGGCCTTAAAATAGGCCAATTCAGGAAAACCTACAGGATGTACTAAAAACCTATAGGATTCCTTGTAAATCTACAGGATACAACCGAGAGAGAAATCTGAGGTGTTAGAGGTGATGGAAGGCCTAGGAAAGGTGTGTGATGTGTGGAATGGAGTGGGAGAATGTCTAGGATCACTCAACAGTCAATATCCAAGATATTAGATGGATGGATTCCCTCAATGTTCTTGGAAGAATTTCTATGAAAAATGATGAAAAACTAGTGAAGGTGATGGTGAAAACAAGGGATGGCTAAGGTGGATGGAGTGGAAGGTGGTTGCTAGATATGAAGTCTTAGTCTCCTCTTGAAGCACCTGATCTACATAAAACATGTATGTCTTCCCAAAAGCTATGGAAACAAGAAACATTTTCATAAACTAGAAAAGAGGAATTAATCAATTAACTACCTACATTATGCATGAGGAAAGTTACTGAAAGGAATGAAATCATGGATGAGATCTACTGCAAAAATGGAGATGAAAAAGATGACAATTGAAATCTACCTTGCGAAACTAACAAAATAATAATTTAAAGACAAAAAAATTCCAAAGCTCATAAAAGAACTAGAAATCTGTGTATTTGGGGTTGCTTAAGGGTCTCTTCCTCAAGTCATGATCCTAGAGCAAGGAAGTGAGGCTGGGACACTTGCTGAAAACCTTATTGTGATCCCTTTTTCCCTCCTAACTTGCTATTTTATGTAAGGCACAAATGGAAGCAAACGAATAAACAACCAATCTAATCTACACTACTTGTAATGGAAATGCATCTAAAAAGCAAATTAACAATGAAGCTATGAAACTACATGAAACATACAAGAAAGAGGAGCCTTGGCTGCTAGGGTTGGGCCCTAACCCAAGAGCTTCAACCCACTGAGTTAACTCAATGCTGGCTCAAAACAAAACTCATTCTTATTACCAAAACAACAAATTACATCAATAGAACTGTTACACAAAAATATCATCACCTTGATTATTTGCAGTCGGTGTAGGTCTATCACCACCTATACCAGCTTCCTAAGCAAGTCTCAAACCTCAGCCCTTCAGAACAAGCTTTAGAAATGAGAGAAAGACATCAAAAAAGCAATGTAACTCTGGTTCCGCACTTTCTCTCACTTTTGCCTGTGGGCCCACACCTTTTGTTCAGGATATCTGCGTACTTATACGTTCTGTATGTAAAGGGGAGGGTGCGTACCCCTGTGAAAGTCAAAAGGCGCAATTTTTATCTTAAAAAACTCATCTTGGGTTAATTCTAGAGTTTTCTAGAAGCATTTGTTACGTGGATTGTTCGCTCCAAGTGGTTCATGCATCCCATAATAGGAGGAACTAATCCCCTGTTGAGAGGATCTATCCCTTTGAAGGAGGAGCTGGTAACTGATCTCCATTGCACTATAAATTGAGGCATTGGGTCAGTGGCCAGAGAGGTTAGAAGCTAAATTTTTGAGGGTAAATGCTAGTGAAATAAAGACTTCCTATTTGAGCTTAAGAGGAGAGATGACATACCTTTTTGGCTTCATTAGGGAGTGAGTGAAGCTTGTCAAAGTAGAGGAGACTTCTTGTTGGACCCTGGGAGGAGCATGTATAGCGTCAAGACAAAGGTTGTAAGGTTATTCTCCTTTTGAATTAATACAATCAAGCTCATTTTTCTCAACAAGTATCTCATGTTATTTGTTTCATGGACTCCTTGACTTTCATGTTAAATATTTTTTATAGTATTGGTTATTCAGGTGCTATTTAATCGTTTGCCTTGTTTGTCTTTGCAGGTTTGTGACAAAGGAACTTACTTGGATCAAAGGAGCGAAGGCATCTCCAAACTTGCGTTGGACATGAGGTAGGCCTTAAACACATTTGTTTACCATTATTTATAAAGTGCATTTAGAGAAGGATAGTGTCTGGTTGGTTTGTTTATCATTAGGTCTTCATTAGATTCTAGGAAGGTCTATCTTGTCCGCAAGATCAACTCATTCTGCGTGACAAAATGGCGACTCCGCTGGGGACTTGACTATTTTCCTCGTTTTTCTTTGGCTTGAGAAACTTGCCTTTTTGTTTCTGTTTTTGGCTTGTTGTGTGTGGCTTTGGGTAGACTTAGTGGATTTAGCTTTGTTTTTTATTTTTCATTACTTTGGTTGAAGTCCGCAGTCTGCACTTGTATCACAGTGTGTACCTGTACGCACTTTTACTTTATGCATATAACGTACCCGCACCTGGGTAAGCTCTGCACCTGCGTACCCTGCTAAATTTTTGAAAATTTTGACTTTTTCTCTTTCAGTTAGTTTTATTTTGTTTTTCTAGTGGTTATCCTCTACCCATACCTACATGTGACTAGTTGAAATCTTTCCTTGGTTTAATTTCATTAGCATTAGGGTTTTAGGTGAAATTCCTAGAATTTTTGCTTGTTGGGTTTTTTTTCGATTTGGTTGTGTAGTGGCTCTGAGCTTAGAGGCTGTAGGGACTTCAGATCACCTTAGTGTCTGCCAGTCTTCTTGAGAGTCTGACCATTTATGAAATCTCCCCTTGTTGAGAAATCTGCTTTGAGTTTTCTCTTTTCAAAACTTCGATAAGCTTGTGATTGAAAGTTTGGATTTTCATTTTTAAAAAGGAATACAAAGTTGGTTGTTCTTGACTTATTTGTGATTCTGGAAAAATTAGTCCTTGGTTTGCTTGTGACCAAGTAAAACATCCCCAAAAAGACTTTTTGTGAGCTTTTTTACTTCAAATAGGGTTTTGTAGTTTGTAGATCTTAAGTTTGCTTTGTTCAATAGTTTTCTCAAAGATTTGCTTTAGTTATATTTTTAAATGTTTTTTAACAAAAAATGAAAGGTCTCTTTTGAAAAAAGCTTGTTCTTAATAGCATTTGAGTTTTTGACTTAAAAGAGAAATTCTTGTGGAAATAATTGGTTGTCTCGTTTTTGAGTGCATTGAAACGAATACTCTTCTTTTGATTTGATCGTTAAAGAAAGATTTGTGTTTTTAAATATTTGCATCCTCCAACTCTTTCTTATCTAGAACTTCATTGAAGAGAAAATATTAGCTAGTCATCTTAAGTGCATTTTTGTAGTGATTTTGAGTCGAGTCTTTACACCATAAGTTTCATCTCCATCACCTTTTGACTTAAATCAAAAACCACTAAAAATCACGCTTAATCTAAAATCAATCTAGAAAATTTTTTGTTTCTAGGGCTCTGATACACCAATATAGCTTAGGCTAGTATCTTGGAGTAGGGAGTAATTAACTCTCCAAGATAAGTAAAACAAACAAGTAGCTTTATCTTGTGGTAGGAGAAATCCAATTGTTGCATATATGCTCTGGGAAAGCTCCTCTTAAGGGAGAAGCACGAGATCGTGTCCGAACCAGTGTGGGAATCAATCCGTCCTCATTGGGAACGATGCCAGATATTCATGTATTACAAAAGTTAAACCTCGGATTAACCATTGTCGAGGAGCCTGGGGTCACTTGTTGGTAAACCTCGGTTTATTTCGAGGAGCCTTCAAGGGGATTGAGCTTGCTACTCTGCCCTTGCGTGCGTATCGGATCATAGACTATTCCCCCAGGTATATTTGTTTCTTGCTAGTGCTTGATTTTGGTGCCCCTGGGCACACCCAAGCTATCAACATGTCTAGTGACTCCTGCCAACCTGTTGGCCCTCTAAAATTAGCATCTCACCATGACGGGATAGTCCAGTCAAGAAATAGATGTCAGTAGCATCAAATTTAATGTCTTTCCCCCGGATGATAAACTTTCCATCTGTTGGGTTCCAAGCATGGATCAACAGCTCTAACAAGTCAAGTTGGGCCCAAAGGTGCAGGAAGAAGGAAGAATTTTAGTAATCCACATGCAAGAAAAGCCCTTTAGCACCCAGCATCGTTGAAAGCTTGTTCGTCGTGATCATTGTGAGTTCTTTCTTGCCATACAAATGCCATATTGCCCTACGTGGAAGGAGAAATGAATTAGAACTCTGTTCATAAGCTTAAATCCATGAATTATAAAAATTTTGAACTTTATAGCGTCATCCTGGCTATTTTTAAAATAGCGCCGATGGCTTGGAGACAATAGTTCATTTTTCTTGAGATCGTTGCGAGAGTAAATCTATATCTCACGATGATTGCGGAAGTGGTACGTGTTATCACACTCGGTCATCGCTAACCCGAGCAGCTTTCTTGCGACGACTGAGAGGCAGACTTGAATTTAAAAATCCATCTAAAACCACCTATCTGATGTCAAATTGCATAAAAAAACCACTAAACTACAATGCAAGGAAGAATCTACTTGGAGAAGGTTCGAAGCGAAACCATGGACTAGTGATGCCAAAATCAACCTCGGAATTTTGCTCAGGTTGGTACTCGAAAACACCAAAGGTAAAAATGCAAAGTGTAAATGGTAAAATACAGTTACCACACCCCTTTTTGAAGTGTTTTTGGGAACAAAAATCAAAAATTACAATTTAGGGTGTGGGTTTTTTCATTGAATTTTTAATTAGGGTTTTGGGGTTTTTTATATTATTTCCACATATGTAATCGATTTTTGTCAAATAGACATTATGGTGTGATGTTTTGTGCAGGAATAATGATGGATGGATTTGTTGGAAATAATATTGAGAGGGGGGCTGAATCAGTATTATCCGGTCAATTATTTTTCAATTCATAGACAGATTCATATACGCTACTTAGGTTAGTGAAACCAACATATATACGCAACTTCAGTTCTTATAATTTAATTATTCTGTAGATGCTAATGTCAGAATCATATAAACATTAACCAAGGATAGAAAAATAATGCAGACAGTCACAAGAACACAAGATATAAGGTGGAAACCCAATGTGGGTGAAAACCACCTACTGCAATTTTTCTCTATCTTCTTTCAATTAGAAACTTCTTTTTACAATGATTCTATACTGGTGCAGTCTTATGCCAGTATGCAGGCTGCAACCTGCAGAAGGCTACAACCTTCTATCATTCTCTAGCTTCTCCTGGAAGGGAGCTACAACCCCCTTAGCTCTTATACTAGCTGAGGTACTAGTACGTAGGTGCTGACCTACAGAAGGCCACAACCTTCTCTTTTCTTCCAGGGACCACGTTTCATAAATTTTTCAGACTAGATCCATGAATATCATCAATCAAACATCAAGTGTATCTGCATCAATCAATCTCCTTTGTACAAACCAAAATAGAATTAACCAAACACTTCTCAGAATGTTGTAACCAGAAAACAGTAATAGTAACCAGACACCAATTCTGAACCCAGAACACTACAATAATAAACAGAAGCAGCTAAAGCATATTTCATGAGATGTACACTACTTCAAAATGAGAAAGCTACGTACATACGCATTTGTCTCAAGACTAACTAGCATATACGCTATTTTTTCTCACTGAACCTGCGTGTATACGCGCATCTAATGTGCCGAACCTACGTACAGATCTATAAAAGATAATTGACCACTTTTCACTTAATCAGACATCAGTTATACCCAGATTATCAAATTTATAGATCTAATCATGCGCCAATTATAACAAATCAAGAATCACACAATGATACTACTATTCAAGCCTTAAAATCTTGATCCATCAATAGAACTTATCCATCTTTTAGCACTTAGGTTCCTCCTTGGTTCAAGTCCAGCAATGGAATATAAACCAATCACCAGTTTTCCAGATCTTGCTCCTCTTAAGATATTCAACACTTTAGTCAATGCACATGCCAAATGATCTCCTTCCATTTTATAGTCTTAGGCCTTACTCAAACCATGGTCCAAAACCATTGAGAACCAATACTAGGGATCCAATACTTGGGTTCAACACTTTGGATGCAATACCAAGGACCAAAACCATAGGTTCAAATATGTTGGACTAAATACCATGGACCAAACATAAATTTCCCACATGTACATGCTTTTCTTTGCATGAAAGTGCGTGCATATGTATACGTGCCTTTTGATCGGTGATCCCGTGTGTATACGCGACTTTGCTAAGAGGACCCTGTGTATGCCTTATTTTCTTCCATTCTGAGTGCCTGAGATGTGATTTGCCATTTGAGTGAGTAGCCATCAAGGACAACACCTGTGCCATAGAGTCAAACCTTTGTCATAATGCGAACAATCTCCCCCTTTGGACTTGATGGCAACCCCAAGTCACTCAAAATCATCCTCCCCCTTTGACATCAAGGGCAAAGGGTTATGCTCCCCCTGAGTACATACTGAATTCTCTGTTCTTTGTAGGCAAGTTCTGCAAGAAGATGTTCTTCAAAAGAAACATGACTTTATACATCATAAATGAACTTCCTATCACTACAAACTCATACATACATCCATCTCCCAACCAAGTGGGAATATACCAATATTGACTCTTCCACCCAACCAACTGGGGATACACCAAGAATTTACACATGATAAAACAAGAACATTACTTCATCCATCCCAGGCATAGTGGGGAAACCAAGATAGGTCGTTACATGACCTTGATAAGAAAAGAAATACATGACATAGAGACGAAATATCTACAACAAGACTATGATAGTTATCAACAACTATCATCAGCAACATCTGTCAATCATCATTCAGACCAGCAACCATGTTCTCCCTCTGCAGTTATTCCACCTGAAACAAAAACAACTGTGAATCTTAACTAAGATCTTCTAAGATAATGCCAACAATGCATTATTAGAAGAATATATGCTCCCCCTGAACCTGTGCCAGATGGTCTCTGTTAGACTCATGTCAGACGCTTTTCATCCTGAGCCTGGCCCACTGTTTTTCTTCAAACCAACATATACGTGACTCTATCTTCATAAACCAGCGTATGTACGCGGATCCTCCTCATGAAACTCGCGTAAAACCATTTTTCTTCTGAAACAGACAAGATTCAACAACAAGATGATGCATCAACTACCCCTAGCTTCTGTCTGAGGTATTCAAATGTCTCCCTGGGCAGTGGTTTGGTGAGTATATCAACAACTTGTTCGTTAGAGGGAACATACTCCAATTTGACCTTTTGTTCAAGCACTTGTTCCCGGAGAAAATGGTACTTGATAGGTATGTGATTAGTCTTTGAATGCATGATAGGATTCTTTGAAATAATGATTGCACTTGTATTATCACAAAAGATGGAGATAGGTGGAGTACAAGTGATTTGAAAATCTTGCAAAGTTTTCATCATCCAAAGGAGTTGTGTGCAACAAGATGCAGTAGCCACATCTTCTGCTTCAGCTGTAGATAAAGTAATTGAACTTTGTTTCTTGCTGAACCAAGATACTAATCTGGAACCCATAAAGAATGCACCACCACTAGTGCATTTTCTTTCATCCACGCTTCCTGCCCAATCTGCATTTGTATATGCATGAAGTGTGAGATCTGCATCTCTAGGATACCATAAGCCATAGTTTTGTGTTCCTTGAAGATATTTGAAAATCCTCTTAACTACCTGAAGGCATGCTTCCTTTGGATTTTCCTAAAACCTTCCAACTATTCCCACTGCATGCATGATGTCTGGCCGAGTACCTATCAGGTAGAGCAGACTACCAATCATGGATCTATAGGTTGGTTGATGTACTGCTACTGATTCATTGTTAGCACTGGGACTGCATAGGGGTACATACCGGTTTCGAATCTTCCATGCCATATTTCTTCAAGATCTGCTTTAAGTACTTGGTTTGTGATAAAAATATACCGTCTTTATTTTGTTGGATTTGTAACCCAAGGAAATAAGTCAGCTCACCAAGCAAGGACATTTCAAATTCTTTCTGCATCACCAAAGCAAAGTTTTGACTCATGGCTTCTTCATTGCTGCTAAAGATGATATCATCAACATACACAACAATAATTAGTAATTTATCATTATCAATTTTTATATACAGATTTCTATCTGCTGATCCTTTTGAAAAACCTTGTTGATGGAGGTATTTCTCCAGACGATAATACCAAGCCCTTGGAGCCTGTTTAAGACCATAAAGTGCCTTCTTAAGTCTACATACAAGTTTAGGATCATTTCAAAGGATGAATCCATCTGGTTGCTCAATATATACTTCTTCCTCTAAGTCCCCATTTAAAAAGGCTGATTTCACATCCATTTGAAATACTTTGAACTTCTGAAAGCTAGAAAGCGCAAGGAACATTCTTATTGCCTCAAGTCTAGCAACTAGTGCAAAAGTTTCTTCAAAGTCTATACCTTCTTGTTGAGCATACCCTTTACAAACAAGTCCGGCCTTGTTTCTAATAACTTCTCCATTTTCATTCAGCTTGTTTTTGAATATCCATTTTGTCCCTATGACATTCTTATATTTTGGTCTAGGAACCAACTCCCAAGTGTTATTCTTTTCAATTTGCTCAAGTTCTTGATCCATGGCCTTGACCCAGCATTTGTCTTTACATGCTTCTCTTACATTTTGTGGTTCAGTGGAGGAGAGCAATGCTAGATAGCTTGAAGCTTTAGAAATACTTCTTCTTGTTTGTACACCTGCCTCTTTCTGTCCCAAAATTTGAGTCTCTGGATGGTTCTTCTGGACATATATGGACGGAGTCTTTTCTTCTATCCTTATCTGTTCTTCTAGTGACTCATGGGTTTCTTCTTCATCATGAATCTAATTTGATATTGAAGGATAGTCCTCATCATCTTCGAAATTTTCAGATTTTACTTGCCTAGGAGTGTTTCCTTCTTCATCAACCAATACATCAATACTTTCAACAATTTTTCCAAGTCTTTTATTGTAACACTTATATGCTTTGTTGTGGGGAGAGTAACCAAGGAGAACGCCTTCATCTGCTCTAGGTTCAAACTTTCCAAGGTTTTCATCAGTCCTTTTGATGTAGCATTTGCTTCCAAAAATTTTGAAGTATTTTACCGTGGGAGTCTTACCATACCAAAGTTCATGAGGAGTCTGAGTGTTGTTTACCTCAACGTTTGTCTTTTTGAGAATAGTAACTGCAGCAAATGCGGCTTCACCCCAGAAGGTCGCGGGAGTTCCAGACTCATCAAGCATAGCACGAGCCATTTGTTGAACTGTTCTATTCATCCTTTCCACTA
>APFE030384692.1:0-10713 GCA_000404065.3 Pinus taeda
ATGAATATATTCCCAACTAAGTTTATCGAAAGCTTTGGAGAGATCAAGCTTTAGAATCATACCTGGATTTTTGAGTAGTTTCAGGGAGTGGATCACTTCGTTTGAAAGAATAATGCCATCCATTATCTAACGCCCTTCTACATATCCAGTCTGCTCCGGCAAGATGATAAGAGGGAGTAGAGGTTTGAGCCGGTTCACCAATACTTTGGAGATGAGTTTGTAGATGACATTGCATAATGCAATCGGCCTATATTTGTCTGGTGTATTTGATTCATCCCCTTTGGGGACTAATGCTATGAAAGTAGCATTTAGGGAGGGGATAATCCAGTGCATAGATCTTGATTCTTCCACTAGTTCCCAAACCTCTATGTTGATGAGCTCCCATAACTCATGAAAGAAGTTGGTGGTGAAGACATCAGGACCTGGTGCCTTGCCATCCTTGAGTTGGGTCATGCATCTTCTACTTCCTGCATTGAGACGGGTTGGAGCAGCAACAAAAACCATCTATTAAAATGCACACATAACAAATATTAAACATGTAGTGCGCATTTTATTTATAAAACAATGGAATGGCGCATATGTTATAAACCATGTCAACGACATATGTTATGAAGCTATGGTGGTGGATTAATATTAAAGTGTGAAATCATATGGTAAGCGGTGCTCACAAACGACAAATGAAACGATGAACAAAGTTTATGGTTTAACACTGTCGGATGCCACGGGATAAACGCGCCGAGTTAAACATAGTATATGGTTGATATGTGCATAGTTTCCATTGCACTGAATGTAATATTTGGTGTGGTTCTAAACAATATTGTATATGGCTATAACAATGCAAAATGTAATTTAATACATTGCTATGTTTGCCATTAAAGTTAGTCACCAACACTATATATACATGTAATGTAATGCCATGAAGGGTGGAGAGGAGTTGTGACATTTTGTAGAGCAGAGAAGAGTTTTAGTGTAGCTTTGGGGATTTTGGAGGCAAAACTTTGTAGGTTTATTTCGGGAGTTGTAAGAGGTCTTTTTCTGAGTAGTTAGTTGCGTTGGATTTCTGAGATCGAGTAGAACACAACTGTACCAGCCAAGGATCTAGTTGATTTAGCTTTGATGTATTTTTTTGGCTTTGAATTTCTAATATAGAGGCCTCCCCATTGAAGACGAAGGCTTGGAGATGTAGGCTTGAAGATAACTCCGTTAATAATCTCTTGTGTCACTTTTCTTCTCATGGTTTTCTGTTCTAATATGCTGCAAAATTTATTAACAGTTATCCATGCTTATGTATTTAATGGTGTTTTTAAATCATGTAATAACACTTTCTAACAGTTAATAAATCACAATTTCAATTAAATATCTTTTTGGGATCATTTGGTATCAGAGCAGGTTGTTGTTAATTGTGATTTGAAGTGTGCATGATCACCAAGAAAAAATCAAAGATTGGTGAAGGATAACTTGTTGCAGGAGATCCAGAGGTTGGCTCTAGGAGAAGGACAACTTGAGGACAAGAGATGGCTGAAGAAGGAAGCGGTGATTATCCATTTGGATTTGATGCAGGTTTCATAGATGCTTTCATGACCTTGTGAGCCATGGTCGAAGAAATGGATCGAGAGTTTAAGAAAACAAAGTCTAAAGATGAAGAAGGAAATACATCACAATCTGGAAAAGAAGATGAAGGCGATCAAAAAGACCCTATCACTTCTCTCTTGAATCCACTTGAAACTTCGAAACCGTTATTGAAACTCGATGTTAAGTTTGAGTTACCCATGTACAATGGAGAATTTGATGTCGATAATCTTGACAACTGGGTAAGGAAAATGGAGGTCTACTGTGGTGTGCAATAGATCACTGAAGATGAAGTCAAAATCAGACTTACATCGCTTCGTTTAGCAGGCACAACATTGATCTGGTGGCAGAGTAAGTTACCGAAAGGCACTTAGCATATCGGTAAGATTTTTCCATCATGGTTTGATTTTATTATTGCAGTTAGAAAACAATTTTATCCATTGGGATATAAGGAAAAATCTTTAACAGAATGGCAAGGACTAAAAGTAAGGAAAGGTCATTCAGTGCAGGAATATACAAATGAGTTTTGTAAGAAGGCATTGATGCTAGATATTCCTTTGTATACTCAAGAAAATCTAATGAAAGACATAGGAGGATTACCTGAGTATGTTCGCAATACTGTATTTATGTTCAGTCCTACTAACTTGTATGAAGTGGTAGTACAAGCGACTTACATTGAAGCAGGTAATTTGGGAGTTGGGGTATCATCAGAATCGACAGCCAGAATGGAAAGCAAGGGAAAAGGGAAAGTGAAGAAAGTAAACTTCGGCAAGAAGGAGGTTGAAAAATATCTCTTGTAAACATTGCAAGAAAGAGGGCCATGATGAGGATCATTGTTGGCAATGGCATCCCAAAAATAAACCAAAGTGGGCTAGAAAAGGGAAGCAAAAGGTTGCAGTAACAATGAAACCATTGGGCCTAGGGTTAGATTCAGGCAATGAGACACAGTTCACATCATTGATTATCACTGGTAAATCCGACAAAGGTAATGATTCTAACAACTCTAGAGGCAAGTTATTTCATATAAGGGTTGTTATGAAACATACAAATATCGACACGTTGTTGGATAGTGGATCTCAAACTAACCTAATTTCAGAAATAGCTGTTAAGCAATTGGGATTGAAAACCATAAAGCATCATAAACAGTACACTTTAATTTGTATGAGAAGAAATCATAAATTGTGAGTAACTGAGAAATGCATGTTACCATTTGCAATAACTTCTCAATTTAAGGATAAGGTGACATGTGATGTGGTAAAACTAGATACACGTGGGATGGTCTTGGGCAGCCCGTATTTATATGATATAAAAGCGATCTTTTACAGGAAAGCTAATCGGTATCACTTGTTCAAAAAAGGAGTTGAATATGTTGTACATTCTCATCACACAAAAGCGATAAATCTGTTTTTATAGTTGAGCAGTTAAAACAAGCAGCTTATGCTAGGAAAGGTGTTGTTGTACAATCTAAAGTACTTAAGCAAGGGATCATTAAAGCTAATTACAAACAGATAACTTTGCTTAAGGAATCCAAAATTGTACATCAACAAGACTTGTAGCGTGATAAGTTCATTTTTGTTTCATCTATGAAAGGAAAGTAGGGTATGGTTTTAGCTATGTCAATACTTTTAATGTTGTTAATGGGTTTATTATTGTTTAGTGGTGTTTGGATATTAACAACAAATATGAATGTAGATGTGGATGGAAAAGGACTTGATATATTCTGTAGTTTGTGTGTTTTGCTGATGATTGCATGGATGAGTAAAGTGTACAGGTTCATAACAGAGTGGAAAGATACCGGACAAGTAGGAAAATGGAACCCACATTGGTCTTATGGAAATTTAGGCTTTTGGTGGTCCAAAAGGTCTAAGAGGGGAGGAAATGATCCGAAATTGATCAATGGATGATCAAGGATCTAGAAAAAGCCTAAAATTCAAAGTTACTAGATTCAAGTGGAAGCAACACCATTGCGTAGATCTTGCTGAAACGACTCCAATGCAACTTGAACAGGTGCATTTGACCTCTGAATGAACGAGGAATTGCTTGTGGAAGTTTGAGACGAAACAATGTTTTACTGCTCGACACATGGCAAATGTACACGTTTAACTCAGTGGTAGATCTCTAGCTTTGTTATAGTGGTAATATCTCAAGTTTGGTTGCAAGGTGAAATGATAGGTTAAAAGCTGATTTTTACATGGTGATGGCATGTATCTATTAAAATGTCATTTTTAAAAACAAAAAACATATATTAAAATGCACACATAACATATATTAAACATGTAGTGTGCATTTGATTTATAAAACAATGGAATGGGGCATATGTTATAAACCATGTCAATGACATATGTTATGAAGCTATGGTGGTGGATTAATATTAAAGTGTGAAATCATATGGTAAGCGATGCTCACAAACAACAAATGTAGCGGTTAAAGAAATTTATGGTTTAACACCATTGGATGCCACGGGATGCGCCGTTCCACTGTGTTCACACTTGCCACGCAGTTCCACCACTCCACCATGTTCACATACTATATTTGATGTGGATGTAACGTTCTTTCCACAGGCTCTAATGTGATTCCATCACCACCAAGAATTTTCTACTACATTTAATACGTAGTTCAACGATAATGCCACGGTCCGCAACTCTATCGACCGCCCATAATATGCGATTTGTTATGTAATGTTTTGTGCACATGTCAATAGGTTATGTTGCTATGCTATGTTTAAGACGTAGTTCCACCATAACCGCAATAGTTCCACCACTCCACCATTCACATACGATTGGTTTTGGTTTTAACTATATACTAAGTTTGGGGAAACCATATAAATGTGCCGGAGTTAAAACATAGTATATGGTTGATATGTGCATAGTTTCCATTGCACTGAATGTAATATATGGTGTGGTTCTAAACAATATTGTATATGGTTATAACAATGAGAAATGTGATTTAATACATTGCTATGTTCTCCATTAAGGTTAGTCATAAACACTATATATACATGTAATGTAATGCCATGAAGCGTAGAGAGGAGTTGAGAAATGTTGTGCGACAGAGAAGAGTTTTAGTGTAGCTTTGGGGATTTGGAGGCAGAACTTTGTTGGTTTATTCTAGGAGTTGTAAGAGATCTTTTTTTGAGCCGTATGTTGCGTCGGATTTCTAAGGTTGAGCAGAACACAACTGGACCTGCGAGGGATCTTTTTGATGTAGCTTTGATGTATTTTTTGGCTTTGAATTTCTAATATAAAGGCCTCCCCATTCAAGACCAGGGCCCGAAGATGTAGGCTTGAATATATCCAAACTCCGTTAATAATCTCTTGCATCACTTTTCTTCTCATGGTTTGATATTCTAATATGCTACAAAATTTCTTAACAATTCTTCATGCTTATGTATTTAATGGTGTTTTTAAATCATGCATTAACACTTTCTAACAATGAATAAATCACAATTTCAATTAAATATCTTTTTGGTATACTTGTAACATAGTTCAGAGGTGTGTATCCACCACATCTCTTCTTAGAGATAAGCTACCATTGCCCGAGCTATCTTATTTCCATTCTGTTTGTAAGCATAGTTCAATATTTCTCTATTAATGAAATGAAGTGTTTTTATGCTACAGCTCTATGTTTATGATTATATATGTAAGTTTTTGCATTCTTGTTTAAGTTATGATCACCACTTCAACCCATTCAACAATGATTCCACCTCACGGTCGAACATCATAAACCATCGCCGTATTGGTCTCTACCCAAGCCTCCCAGGGCTCTAGAGCATTTGTTCATGCCATTTTGTAAAGTCATCCACACCGAAAATAATGAAGTTGTGTTCATCAGAGGAAGTGGGATTGTAGGTGATGAAGCCAATGCCCCATTTAGAGAAGGGACCACTAGAGATAATAAGATTCAGTGGGCCTGGGAGTGTGCACATTTTCTTGATAAAGATTGAGCAAGGATGACATAGTTGAACTACAAGAATATAGTCTTTAAAAAACATTGGCTAGTAGTATCCTATGCACATAATTTTCTGGGCAGTAGCCATTCCATAAAGATGACCGCCACATGCCCTAGCATGGAAATTCTCATTTAAAACATGTTCCACGTCAGCATGAGTGAGGCAACATCGAAGAACGGTATCAACACCATGATGATATAAAGTATCATTCATCACTAAATAGTTTATGGCTTGGTGGTGAATGTGATGATGGTCATCTCTCAAGAGATCTGGGTGGAATTGTTGCATTTGGAGGTAGATAGTAATGTCTCCATACCAAGGTTCGTTTGAGTTGACTAGATAGGCAGATTCATCAAGAAGAGGATGATGGGTTACCTCATCTAGATTGAAAATAGGAAGGTCTATCAATGATTCATCGAAGACTAATGATTTTTTAGCCTTAGGAGTGGCAAAAACCAAATCAAATTGCTAGAGCATAACAATCCATTTGGAATATTCTCCTCCAATGACTTGACGAGATAGAATGTGTTTCATGGGATTCTCCAAGGTGATGAGAGTAGTCTATCTCAACAATATATAATGCCATAAGAAATTGACAACAAAGACAACTGCTAAGGATAACTTTTCCACATGTGAATATCAGAGTTCAAGCCTAGCCAAGCCTTTTGAGAGATAATAGATCGCATGCTCACTAAGATCATCATGGATTTGTACTAACACTAGAGGCAAGTTATTTCATATAAGGGTTGTTATGAAACATACAAAGATCGACACACTGTTGGATAGTGGATCTCAAACTAACCTAATTTCAGAAAAAGCTATTAAGAAATTGGGATTGAAAACCATAAAGCATCATAAACAGTACACTTTAATTTGGATGAGAAGAAATCATAAATTGTGAGTAACTGAGCAATGCATGTTACCATTTGCAATAACTTCTCAATTTAAGGATAAGGTGACATGTGATGTGGTAAAACTAGATACACGTGGGATGGTCTTGGGCAGCCCGTATTTATATGATATAAAAGCGATCTTTTGCAGGAAAACTAATCAGTATCACTTGTTCAAAAAAGGAGTTGAATATGGTGTACATTCTCATCACACAAAAGTGATAAATCTCTTTTTATAGTTGAGCAGTTAAAACAAGCAGCTTATGCTAGGAAAGGTGTTGTTGTACAATCTAAAGAACTTAAGCAAGGGATCATTAAAGCTAATTAAAAACAGATAACTTTGCTTAAGGAATCCAAAATTGTACATCAACAAGATTTGTAGCTTGATAAGTTCATTTTTGTTTCAGCTATGAAAGGAAAGTAGGGTATGGTTTTAGCTATGTCAATACTTTTAATGTTGTTAATGGGTTTATTATTTTTTAGTGGTGTTTCGATATTAACAACAAATATGAATGTAGATGTGGGTGGAAAAGGACTTGATATATTCTGTAGTTTGTGTGTTTTGCTGATGATTGCATGGATGAGTAAAGTGTACAGGTTCATAACAGAGTGGAAAGATACCGGACAAGTAGGAAAATGGAACCCACATTGGTCTTATGGAAATTTAGGCTTTTGGTGGTCCAAAAGGTCTAAGAGGGGAGGAAATGATCCGAAATTGATCAATGGATGATCAAGGATCTAGAAAAAGCCTAAAATTCAAAGTTACTAGATTCAAGTGGAAGCAACACCATTGCGTAGATCTTGCTGAAACGACTCCAATGCAACTTGAACAGGTGCATTTGACCTCTGAATGAACGAGGAATTGCTTGTGGAAGTTTGAGACGAAACAATGTTTTACTGCTCGACACATGGCAAATGTACACGTTTAACTCAGTGGTAGATCTCTAGCTTTGTTATAGTGGTAATATCTCAAGTTTGGTTGCAAGGTGAAATGATAGGTTAAAAGCTGATTTTTACATGGTGATGGCATGTATCTATTAAAATGTCATTTTTAAAAACAAAAAACATATATTAAAATGCACACATAACATATATTAAACATGTAGTGTGCATTTGATTTATAAAACAATGGAATGGGGCATATGTTATAAACCATGTCAATGACATATGTTATGAAGCTATGGTGGTGGATTAATATTAAAGTGTGAAATCATATGGTAAGCGATGCTCACAAACAACAAATGTAGCGGTTAAAGAAATTTATGGTTTAACACCATTAGATGCCACGGGATGCGTCGTTCCACTGTGTTCACACTTGCCACGCAGTTCCACCACTCCACCATGTTCACATACTATATTTGATGTGGATGTAACATTCTTGCCACAGGCTCTAATGTGATTCCATCACCACCGAGAATGTTCTACTTCATTTAATACGTAGTTCAACAATAATGCCACGGTCTGCAGCTCTATCGACCGCCCATAATATGCGATTTGTTATGTAATGTTTTGTGCACATGTCAATAGGTTATGTTGCTATGCTATGTTTAAGACGTAGTTCCACCATAACTGCAATAGTTCCACCACTCCAACATTCACATACGATTGGTTTTGGTTTTAACTATATACTAAGTTTGGGGAAACCATATAAATGTGCCGGAGTTAAAACATAGTATATGGTTGATATGTGCATAGTTTTCATTGCATTGAATGTAATATATGGTGTGGTTCTAAACAATATTGTATATGGTTATAACAATGAGAAATGTGATTTAATACATTGCTATGTTTTCCATTAAGGTTAGTCATAAACACTATATATACATGTAATGTAATGCCATGAAGCGTAGAGAGGAGTTGAGAAATGTTGTGCGACAGAGAAGAGTTTTAGTGTAGCTTTGGGGATTTGGAGGCAGAACTTTGTTGGTTTATTCTAGGAGTTGTAAGAGATCTTTTTCTGAGCCTTATGTTGCGTCGGATTTCTAAGGTTGAGCAGAACACAACTGGACCAGCGAGGGATCTTGTTGACGTAGCTTTGATGTATTTTTTGGCTTTGAATTTCTAATATAAAGGCCTCCCCATTCAAGACCAGGGCCCGAAGATGTAGGCTTGAAGATATCCAAACTCCGTTAATAATCTCTTGCATCACTTTTCTTCTCATGGTTTGATATTCTAATATGCTACAAAATTTCTTAACAATTCTTCATGCTTATGTATTTAATGGTGTTTTTAAATCATGCATTAACACTTTCTAACAATGAATAAATCACAATTTCAATTAAATATCTTTTTGGTATCCTTGTAACATAGTTCAGAGGTGTGTATCCACCACATCTCTTCTCAAAGATAAGCTACCATCGCCCGAGCTATCTTATTTCCATTCTGTTTGTAACCATAGTTCAATATTTTTCTATTAATGAAATGAAGTGTTTTTATGCTACAACTCTATGTTTATGATTATATATGCAAGTTTTTGCATTCTTGTTTAAGTTATGATCACCACTTCAACCCATTCAACAATGATTCCACCTCACGGTCGAACATCATAAACCATCGCCGTATTGGTCTCTACCCAAGCCTCCCAGGGCTCTAGAGCATTTGTTCATGCCATTTTGTAAAGTCATCCACACCGAAAATAATGAAGTTGTGTTCATCAGAGGAAGTGGGATTGTAGGTGATGAAGCCAATGCCCCATTTAGAGAAGGGACCACTAGAGATAATAAGATTTAGTGGGCCTGGGAGTGTGCATATTTTCTTGATAAAGATTGAGCAAGGATGACATAGTTGAACTACAAGAATATAGTCTTTAAAAAACATTGGCTAGTAGTATCCTATGCACATAATTTTCTGGGCAGTAGCCATTCCATAAAGATGACCACCACATGCCCTAGCATGGAAATTCTCATTTAAAACATGTTCCACGTTAGCATGAGTGAGGCAACATCGAAGAATGGTATCAACACCATGATGATATAAAGTATCATTCATCACTAAATAGTTTATGGCTTGGTGGTGAATGTGATGATGGTCATCTCTCAAGAGATCTGGGTGGAATTGTTGCATTTGGAGGTAGATAAGAATGTCTCCATACCAAGGTTCATTTGAGTTGACTAGATAGGCAGATTCATCAAGAAGAGGATGATGGGTTACCTCATCTAGATTGAAAATAGGAAGGTCTACCAATGATTCATCGAAGACTAATGATTTTTTAGCCTTAGGAGTGGAAAAAACCAAATCAAATTGCTAGAGCATAACAATCCATTTGGAATATTCTCCTCCAATGACTTGATGAGATAGAATGTGTTTCATGGGATTCTCCAAGGTGATGAGAGTAGTCTATCTCAACAATATATAATGCCAGAAGAAATTGACAACAAAGGCAACTGCTAAGGATAACTTTTCCACATGTGAATATCATAGTTCAAGCCTAGCCAAGCCTTTTGAGAGATAATAGATCGCATGCTCACTAAGATCACCATGGATTTGTACTAACACTATATCAATGGAGGATGGTGAGGCTGCCAAGTATAAGATAAAGTGACACCAATAGTTGGGAGGACTAAGCAATGGGGCATATGTGCGTGCCTCTTTCAAGGCATCAAATGATTGTTGGGATTTCTTATCCCACAACTAACGGTTGAGAATCAAAATATTCTACCAAGAAGGTTCTCCTTCTTCAGGTGACCCACTTCTACCGCTACTTGGAGATACGAGGACTTTCAAGCCTTCAAGCTGGCTCGGTATGTCTTCAGGAGGTTGACCCTGAATACAGGGTTTCCAAAGCGCTTTTTCCAACCAGGGCTTCTAGGACTAGTAACTCAACCCACCAAGGGATTCCAGAGTGTTTTTCCAACCAAGGCTTCCAGGACTAGTAACTCAACCCAAGCTGTTACTGGGCTTCTAGAGTGTTTATCTAACCATGGCTTCCAAGAATTAGTAACTAAACCCAAGCTAAAGGAAACACGAGGACCAACTAGAAAAGTAAAGAAATAAACCCACAACACTATGGCTATCCAGGAAATGGCAAGGTTAGGAAACTCCACTGTCAATCTTGGCAAACCACCATGCCAATGATAAATCATGACAAATAAACCACATGCATATGCCATGCATGCCAAAACTAGTGAGGAAAACATACATGCAACTCATTACTTGCAAGCAAAACCCGATGTAGTTGCTAATTTCAATTTGGTATTGTACTTTGCTTCTCTTCCTTTGCCTTCTTTCTCCAAAACTCTAAGTATGCCACACTCCTCCAAGAGTGCTCCAAAAATATTGTATGTGTCCAAGAGTATGAGAGAAAGA
>APFE030384694.1:0-15478 GCA_000404065.3 Pinus taeda
GAATATGGTACAAAAACAAACGTGAAAATCTACCCTCACAGGTGAAATAGCGCATGATGAGCCTCATCAAGGGAACATACTCATCCTTCAAAAATCTGAAAGGAAATACACCAGTCATGTACTTCATATATTCAGGTTTAATGTAAGGTTCATACTGAAATTTGTCCAATAGTTTGCACTTGTTCCATTCTTCTCCAACATTAGGTATCCCCGTTGCTTGAGAAACCATCTCAGGTGTCAATGTAAAATCCACCCCTGCAAGATTTACATGCCCATCATGCAAATGCAAAACAAACAAGCGGACCAATTCCCTATGATGCTGAATTTGAGAAATCCTCTCGCAAAATACATAACATGTAGGTAGCGGAAACATGTGACTACAAGTGGACAAGCCTGCAAATAGGTCAAAGTGGTGGGCTCCTCTCTCACATGGTGACCACCCTTACCACCCCTCCTCCTTTGTACCTCAACCTCTGAAGCTAACTCATGGTCATCACTTTTCTCATAGTCGGTTTTGGTTTCTGACATGGTTTCAGGAGCAAAGTGGCTGAAATGTACTGCTGCTTCTGCTTTAAAATCTGATGTTTTAATTATTTTGAAATGTTGTTTCAAGGAGACAAGTAGCACAAGGGAAATGTTAGGGAAGGGAGACTTGGAAGGGAAATTGGGAAAAATATATGAAACAGGGAGTTTAGGGGAAGAATTATGACATATACATCATTATACAATTTCATTTGCAAGGATGTTATGGGAGGTATGGTCTAGGGTTTGAGTTTTGATTTCTTAATATTTTTGGTAGGGAAATTAAATAACAGTGATAAGGGAGCAAGAAATGGGAGGTGGGAAAATGTAGGAAAAATAGGAATGAAAAGGAATACCTTAAAACAGCAAAACAAACCCTAGCAACTTTGATATTTTCAAGCAATAGCACATGGAGTCTTTACTTGTATGAAGGCTTTGAAAATATGATCATGATCTTCTTCAAGCTTTAGCAAACCATAATTTATATGATTGAAGGCCTACCTGACAAGCTTGAGGAGATTTGGTGTCTTTTTGAAGTTTATAAGTAATTGCTGTAGGTGAGCTCCTGAAAGGTCGCATGCAGGACTGAAGGGTCGCGCACACCCAAGAGGTCGCGCCCTTGTGTTTTTACAACTGTTGGGACCCCCTGGACGGGTCGCGCCCACCCAACAGGTTGCGCATAGCTGTGGAGAGGTCGTGCACGGATCCTCTCTACAATTCCGCCCAAATGCTCTTGAAAACGATTTGCTCTATTGCTTGAAGGCACAATGAAGCTTAATGGAGGGAGAGAGATACTTTATAGCCTTATTTTGAATTTATTTCATGTCAAAACCCTCTTTCTAATGTTTTTCATGACACTTTTTAAACTTTGAATGTTGCTGACTTTTCGGTTTCCTTTTGTCCTGAAATTGGTTGAATTGATGTTTTTTTCTTGAAAATTTTTGCAGGGATAGCTTCTGAGGAATCTTGGCAAAGGGGACCAGGGTTGCATACTGACTTTCGATGAATTTTTGAATTTTTACAATTTTTACAATTTTTACAATTTTTACAAAATTTTGAGAAATGACCTTGGCTTTAAAAACAGAGTTTTTAAATCCAAGGTAAAAATTAATTGTACAAGATGAAATCTTTTGAAGAAATACTTTGATGGTTCATCCCTCTGGCATGTTGGGCATTTATTGACTTTTAAAGACATGACCTCAAAGAGAAACTGGACCTAAACCCTGGACCTAGGACTTTTGACCTTAAGACAAGACAAGAAACTTTGAAAGAGTTTATTGACTGAAACAACTTGATCCAACAGTGCCAAGAGGGGAATAAAGACACCAGCTCCTCCATCAGGGTTATGGCATGCCTAATGGAATGCAGTGAGATGACACTGATGAGACACCTACTTATGCAAATGCAAAGAGTTTTGATCGCTGATGGAGGGCTACTAGACCGACTCTAACAGAAGGAAAGAGGGTTGATTGTGAATTTCATTAGCCTTTGGCCTATCATGGACTTATGTTAATTGGGTAAATCATGAGTATGTTGGTATTATCTATTGTGGAAACAATTATTGTTATTTTCTTTTAGGAAAAAGGAAGGGTAGGGGTCAGATCTACAAATTTGGACCTTATTTCATGAACGATAGAGAAATGTTTCTCACCTAGTAGCCTCTAGATTTCAACCCATGATGGAAATTTGTTTTGTACCAATGTGGATCAAATTTCCATATATTCCCCTATTTTTCTAGGGTAAAGGTATTTTCAAGCCTATAGGAGATAAAATATGTTGATTTATTCCTAGTGATATGGAATAGGAGAATAACTTCTCTTGTGCTAGAATTTTCATTGAAATGGATTTTTCAAAAGGCCTTATTGAGGCGATTCAACTTAACTTGGACAATTGGTCCCATATTCAAACCCTAGATTATGAATAGATGCCTTTTAAATGTAATTTTTTTCATGAGTATATGCACTTTTCTAAAAAAATTCTAAGGGACCCAACTTCTCAACTTTCTTCTAATTATTTTCCATCTTCTCATAGTAATGATGAGCCATGAGCATTCAAACTAGTTATAAGAAAACACAATAAGAATTTGACTAAGAGTTTGCATGCTAGAAAACCTGAAGCTCATTAGCATCCACCCTCTAGTAATAGATATGAAGTTTTGAAGTCCCTAGAGGTAGAAGATATGGACCATGAGGCCCAAGTTGATCAATCAGTCCTAGATCAAGTGTCTCCAAAGAATAGTAATTCATTCATTGAGGAAAATTCTTCATCCAAGGATACTGGAAAATATCTCTTACAAAAAGAAGAAGAAGAAGAAACTACAACGAAGGATGAGGAGGAGATCAAACCCCCTCTTCTTCTCCCTCTTATTCAAATGTTTTAAAAAATAACATGAATTCTTCCCCTCCTTTAACATGAACTAAGAGGGATCTAATTAAGAAAATCCTGAAATTTGGTTCCTAGAATTCTCTTTCCTCTCATGGATCTAGTGATTGGTCAATTTCTCTCAAATATTAGAAATGTTTTATTTTTGCGTCATCCTATGAAAGTAATGTGAAAGACTAGACTCATGTTCTCAAGGAGTAGTAGGTGCAAGATTTAGAATGTATAGTATTGGATCTCTTTGCCCCTTGTTTTTTTGGGTAGAGGATGGCTTTTAGCTCCTTTATTTTTAGATTCATGAAAAAAAAAGTCTTTGTAGTAGTCACTGTTTTTGGAATAAGGAATTACTTGGGGTGGTGGGAGGGGGTGGCTGGTGAATCAGTAATTAACACTTTTAACAATATTTAAGATGAATATCTAGATTTTAAATTGCAAATACCGAAACATCACATGTGACACCATCGTTCATACATACTAGAATAGAAAAAATTATGTGGAAGTCCTTATGGGAGAGCAACCACCAAAGTTTGTTTTTTATTATGATGCTAATAAAGGCACCAACATTGATTACAATTTTTTTTTTATGAGAACCTACCCACAGGAGGCCCAAAACCCCTTCAAATTAGAAAGCGACAACTTGCCTAAAGGCTCCAACCTCTTATCAATGCATGCCACTACCTACTTCAACTAACAGTCCTATTTTTGATACAATTTGTAGAATAAAAATAGTGATCTACTTGTATTACATAAATGAATAAAGAACCTAGTTTGTTGTCTCTTGCAACTCCTTAATCTCTGTATTGCAAACACACACTCAACTGCTCTATTTTCTACACCTTTAGCTCTACTACACTCTCTATTCATCACCACATCTCACTAGTGGACACCGATCCACACATTGTTCTCATCCCACATACAATCAATGCATTCTTATCTTGGCCTACACTTCTACATAGGTACACACTCTCTCTCAAAAAAGAGGTCGACAATTCACACACAACTATATTATTTTTATTTTTTATTTAACATAATGTTCCAATGTTTTTTCTCCTTTTCTACACATAGAATGCAATAGTTTTTCATCTCATCATCCAACCCACACATCCTTTAGTATGGCTCATTGATATTCAATAAAGAGCTTGAGTATGGGATTCCCTACCAATTCAAATACCACTATAAGGCTCTTCAAATCTATTAGCATGCTATCAATGATTTTAATTTAACAACATGGATCTCCTTTCTTATTAAATGATATGTTATATAAATGTTGTGATAAAGGGTGCGTCTCTTTGATGTAGACAGTGATGTGTTTATTCTCTAAGATTTGTTGTCATCATTGCTTGCTTCTTGTTTCTCCACAATTTCCATTAATTGCAACTACATGTTTCAGTAGAGTTTCTCAACTTTGGTGAACCTCTAGATATGGAATGACTACCAAATATTGTGTAGCATTTTAAAATTCAAAAATGGGTCCATGCTATCAAGGGTACAAAGGAAGAGAGATCCCAAACCTTATGTTCTTTGTTCAATTTATTTTTTAAAATATTTTTCATGGCAGGAATTTTTTGTGGCACCTGATTGTAATATTTTTGTTACCCCGAATCCATTTCCCTAGAGAAAACCTTGAGACTCCCTTTGAATATTCCAGGGTAAAACCTTCAGGGTGATATGTCCTATGGGCTCCGACAACTCTCCCTCCTGAGATTTTATTGGTTGGACCTCACACCTATTACACCTTTATGCAAACTCACCCCAATCTCCGAATCCCTAGAACTTTGTTCCTGCACTCCATCAAAACCTCTTGGGGAAATACTTCTAGGATGATGTGTCCTATGATGGGACCTCCTACATTGTCATCCCTACATGGGATATTCCCGTGTTGGGACCTCCTGTAATGTATTGAGCTTCAGCTGTCGATAATGATATCGAGTCTTGTTTTTTGTTCACCCAAGACGCAAGATGATCCAGGTGGATCTTCAGAAAAGTACCGGTGGCATGGTGAAAGGCTCAAAAATAAAAGTGGCATAATCAAGATAAAATTAACATTTGATAAAAGTGCTCATAATCCTTATTCCAATGGTGCAAACATCACTCAAATATGAGTCCAGATGATGAAGTTAGAACAAGTCAAAGTTTGAATTTGACTTGTCCAAGTAGCACAGAGAAGATGACATGGAAAATTTTTAGCCAATGAGGGAGTACCACATGGTAGGTTGCTACTGAGCCCCGCATATCATATATTAGCAAAAGGGAGGAGCATCTTAAGAGGAATCTACCACTGGCATTGTCGGCTACGATAGTGATATCGCATATCACAATCTGGAGGAGGAACAAAAGCGTTAAGAATCAGCACCAATGAAGACCCAATTGCGATACGATATTATAGCATATCTTAATTATAGAAAAGAGATGGTGTTACAAAGGCCCCCAGCAGAAAGTGCCAATTGTGATTTCACAAAACGCATCGATTACAATATTGCGATGGGCGGGTGGACCCGAAATGTTATATATTGTGATTTATAAACCTTGGTGGGTCCACCATAAAGAAGAACATGAAGAGGGATCTGCAGAAGAACATAACGAAGAGTTTTAGGATGGCAATAAGGAGGAATTGGATGAGGGGCATAAAGAAGACTTGGGTGCTTGTGAAGGGAGCTCAACGCCTTCACCTCTGGGCTGATACACCGATGGGTTCCATGCCAATTTTGATTTATGGGGAGGATCCAGACACGATATACAAATTTGGTGGGTTAGTGTATCACAGGATGCTTGTGTCTTGGTTTGGACTATCCGTCGATAAGTTGGAAATGCCAAAAATCATGCCACCGAGACTCATGCAGAATTGAGATGGATTTTCCTTGTTGGAAAGGGGCTTCACTATTATGGTAAGGTTGTTGCCATGAATCCTTCCAGCCCCATTCCACCTACTAACTTAGGTTCTTATGTTAAAACTGCCTCGATTTTGAGGGATGCCACCATGCTTATATATATGATTGTTTGTGTCGATAGAAAGAAGAGAGAACTGGATGAATATTCATATTCTATTGCACACAATAGACCCTGGCAATAGGCTGAAACCTCACCTTGAGTAGCAGGGAGGTTCCGAGAAGCTTGCAAAAGGCCCAATTATCCAA
This sequence comes from Pinus taeda, assembly GCA_000404065.3. Classification (NCBI taxonomy): domain Eukaryota; kingdom Viridiplantae; phylum Streptophyta; class Pinopsida; order Pinales; family Pinaceae; genus Pinus; species Pinus taeda. The sequence continues at coordinate 6,036 of APFE030384694.1, forward strand.
ATTGGGAGTTTGAATAGGTGTTGTTGCACTATTTTTCACCAAGATTTCAGTGGTACTATCTATTTCTAAAGTTGGGCTCTCCATTCTCTACCCATATTTCAGCTTGGAGGTATCAGGGTTGTCATTGCTTGTTTCTTGTATGTTTTATCTCTTTTATGCCACTAATAGAAAGAAGGCCTCCCCACTATTCAGCAAGGCCCAGAGACGTAGTCCGAATTGGACAAACTCTGTAATCAAATCATTGTGTCATGGTTTCTGTGTTCTTCTGATTATTTGCACATCGTTTATGTTATTTTAAGTTCCATGTTTAATTAACTCTATTATATGTAATTTTGATACATCTTTAAGTAAAAGATATTGGATCAAGTTTGGTATCAAAGTAGGTCTTTGTAGATGCGAATTGCATGAGTTTATGCTAACCAGGAATAAGATGTGAAGAGGAGAAGGAACACTTAATTCCTTTGATCCTAAAGCATGACATGCAAAATGAAGAAGAAACATGGCCAATGAAGAAGCTCGTTGGGAAGAGGAACAAAATTTCTGAAAGGTATTCTACAATATGGTAGGAAAAGTGGACCAATTGTTTACAGAGTGTGAGAAGGAACTTGGGCATGAGAAGAAGGATGTCGATGATCATGGATTAGGAAATTAGGAAGGTGGTGGAGAATATCCTCCTCCCTCTCATTCTTCCAGTGATAGTTCTCATCACTCTCAGCAGTTCTCATCACTCTCAGCAAAATTCTAAGGAGAACTCTAAGAAATTGTTCTTCAAGTTAGACATAAAGTTTGACCTGCCCATGTACAATGGAGAATGTAGTGGAGAAAAGCACAATAATTGGATTGAATAGATAGAGGTTTACTACCAAGTCTAGCAGATCGAAGAAGATGAGGTGAAAGTCCAGTTAGCATCTCTTCAGCCAAGTGGAACTACTCTCTTTTAGTGGGAGAGCAAGTTACTGAAGGGCAGCACGAAGTCAGGTAACCTTATGTCCTCTTGGTCTAGTTTCATTTCTTCATTAAATGACCAATTCTACCCTCTAGGTTATAAGCAAAAGACATTTATGGATTGGAAATATTTAAGGCAAGGTATGGGCCAGAATGTACAAAGCTTCACGGAAGAATTTCATAAACAAGCATTGAATATGGGCATCTTATTATATGCACCTAAAACTGTAACTAACTATATAGGTGTGTTACATAGTTACATAAGGCACTTGTTATTATTGTTCGAGCCTACTACAATTGATACGGCCAGTGTTAAAGCTATTCATCTTGAAAGCTAAGGAAAGAATGATCAAGATGAACAAACCAAGAAGATGCAATTCAAACCTCAGCATGGAAAATTTCAGAAGAAAGGAAAAGGGAAGGATAAGAAGACTGTCAAAGCCAAGAAAGGGGACGAAGCAACACTGTATTACACACATTGCAAGAAAGATGGTCATGATGAGGACCATTGTTGGAGGTTGCATTTGGAGTTGAGACTGAAGAGATTCAGCGGAAAGGGGAAGCAAAAGACAGTGGAAACAACACAGGACCTTGGATTGGATTTCAATGATCAGACATTGATCACAATCATGGGTGCAAGAGGTACTCTTTCTATTAATGATACTTTTGATTCGGTTGCAAGCACTAGTTATTTGAATGAGCCTGTATGTCATGAGTGAAACAGAATTGAGTTATTCCAGATTAGAGTTGTCATAAAGCATACAAAGGTGAAAACTATGTTTGATTTAGGTTCCTAAGAAAACTTAATCTCATATTCCTTAGTGAAAAGGTTATGCCTTGAAACTAAAGCTCATATGAGTCCATAACCACTTAGTTGGGTAAGTGATGAAGCCAAATTTCAGGTCACCAAGTAGTGTAGGACCAGATTTGTAATTGCTTCAAGATCAGTTGATGAGGTAGAGTTAGATGTAGTACCTTTGGACATCTATGGAATCATCTTGGGAAGCCCATATCTATATGATAGAAAGGTCATTTTCTTTCAGCATGAAAACAGATTCCACCTCACAAAGGATGGTGTAGAGTATATAGTTAGAGCTCATCATACAAAAGTTAGTGCTAGCCTTGAAAGTGCAAGACAGATTAAAAGACTGGTTAATTCCAATAAAAGGTGCATGCTCATGGTAGTGAGGGTGAAAGAAGTTGAGACGACTGACGCTTTCAAAGGTTGTGATCCTAATCAAAAGAAGGAATTATTTGAAATTGTTTCTTACTATGATGAATTGTTTTTGGAACTAAGAGGATTTCCTCCTAAATAGGAAATCCAACATGAGATCCATTTGCAACAGGATGCTCCTTTACCAAATGTTGGCATGTACATGATGAATTCTATTGAGATGGAGGAGATCAAGAAACAAGTGGAGGAACTATTAAATTAAGGAGTCATTAGACTGAGATCTTCTCCTTGTGGCTCATTGATCATGTCGGTACCCAAGAAATATGACACATGGAGAATGTGCATAGATTACAGGGCGTTGAAGAAGATCACGGTGAAGAATCGATACCCTCTCCCTCGCATTGATGAATTGTTAGATCAATTGAAAAATTTTGTTTATTTTACAAAGCTGGATTTGCATAGTGGCTATCACCAAGTTAGAATTGCAGAGCAAGACGTCTGGAAAACTACGTTCAAAACCAAGCAGGGGTTGTTTGAATGGATGGTGATGCCATTAGGGCTGTGCGACACTCCAAACATGTTTATGAGGGCAATAAATGATTTATTTAGGCATTTTCTTGATTATTTTGTTCTTGTTTATCTGGACGATATTATTGTGTACAGTCGAACATGGGAGGAACATATTTGTCACATGAAGAAAGTGCTTGACATTCTGAAGAATGACAAACTATATTTGAAACTGTCATATTATGAGTTTGGGAAGACTTATCTCATTTATTTCGGCCATAATGTCGGTAATGGACAATTAAGGATATATCCCTCTAAAGTGGAGGTGATAAAGTATTGGCATGAGCCCACGAATGTTACAGTATTTTGAAGTTTTCTAGGTGCAGTGCAATATTTGAGAAGGTTCATTGCAAACTTCTCCACTATCACAACCCCCTTGCATGCCTTGACTAGTGTGAAGTAGGCCTTTCAATGGGAGGAAAATAATAGAAATCCTTCGACACACTAAAAGAGAAGGTCAACACAACACCAGTGCTAGCCTTACCATACCTTGAGTAACATTTCGAAACTGAAATAGTTGCCAACAGATATGCCATGGGTGTTGTATTGATGTAGAAAAGAAAGCCTGTATGTTACCATTCAAAGACTTTCTCCTAGGATGTTGTGAATTATCCTACGTATGACAGGGAGTTCTACACCTTGGTATAGAGTGTAAAGAAGTGGAAACACTATCTAATCATCAAGGACCATCATCCACACAGATCATCAGCCCTTCAAGTATCTTTAGTCACATGCCAAGCTTCAGTAAACCCATCACTCTAGATGGATGGATTTCCAAAAATAGTTTCATTTGGTAATAAGATATAAGAAGGGTGCCTGCAAAAAAGTAGCATATATGCTTTCTTGCCCTCCTATTTATGCATCTGTAGTTTTGCAAAGCGTTTCTTTTTCATTAGAAAGTTATGTTGAACAGTATTCGAGCAATAGTGATTTCAAAGAAATATATGCAAAACTGACTTGTGGATCACAGGTGGACAATTATTATTTGCAGGGAAATTTATTGTACCACCTTGGAAAATTATGCATACCCAGCGATGAAAGGGTTCATGTAATCCAAGAAGCTCATGCTTCTTTGGTGTCTGGTCATTTGGGAATTGAGAAAACTTTATGTCATTTGCAGAAGTTTTGGTTTTGGCCTCATATGAAAAATATTGTGACTTGCTTTGTAAAGGGTTGTGTTTTGTGTTTTGTTTCAAAGCCCTCTAATAGAAATCTTGGGCTCTACACACCACTCCGTATTCCAAGTCAACCATGGAAAAGTGTTTCCATGGACTTTGTAGGGGATTTTCCTATGTCTAGGAAAGGTCATGACTATTTTTTATGTCATTGTGGATAGGTTTAGTAAAATGTGTATTTTAATTCCTTGTAAAAAGCAGGTCACTACTCAGTAGACTGCTTTTCTTTTCTTTCAGCATTTTTGGGTCCATTTTGGGCTACCCACATCTATTGTATCAGTTCGAGACTCTCACTTTCTTGGGGAGTTTTGGACCAGCTTGTGGAGAATGATGGACACCAAGCTGAAAAGAAGTACGTCATCTCATCCATAGACCGATGGAAAGACAGAGGTTGTCATGCACACCGTGGTAAACTTGTTGTGAGGCTATTGTGGGAAAAATCCTAAGTTTTGGGATGAACAACTACCTTATGTGCAACATGCATACAATCAAGCATCACATTCATCTACATATAGTGCACCGTTTGAGACATGTTTTGGATATCTACCTAGAGATCCCTTTGACATGATCTTTGGGAAAGACGAGGATAGAAATGGAAGAGATGATATGGACAAAACATGAAAATTCATTCAGAAGATATAGGTGATTCATTAGGTAGTGTAGGAGAAGTTGGAGAAGAGTCAAGATCAGTATGAAGCTCGACATGATAAGGATCAATTTGACCATCATTTTCTAGTTGGGGACAAGGTATGGCTCCATATCAGCAAAGATAGAATGAAGGGAGAAGGGAAGAAATGGAGACCCATTAGATATGGTCCCTTCACCATATTGGTAAAGATTGGAGATAATGCTTTTTGTCTTGACTTCCTACTTATATGCAAATGTACTCCATGGTAAATGTGAAAAACCTGAAGCTTTATAAACCTCCATTGATTATGGATACCGAGGAGGTTCCACAGATTCCTATAGTGGATGATTTTTCACTAGAGTATCTAAATAAACTACCTGAAGATATCATACTTGATCGAAGTACAAGAAATTCACAATGGGGAGATGTGCAGTATATCTGTGTTGGCTTCAAAGGAATGCATCCAAGCAAAGCTCAATGGATGGAGAAGGAAAAAGTGAGGGAGAAATTTCCTCACTTCACAATTGACTGAAAAAACTTTTGGTGGTCCAAAAGCTCTTAGTGGGGACGACTAATCTAGGTGGATCTTCAGAAAAGTACTAGTGGCATGGTGAAATGCTCAAAAATGAAAGTGACAAAATCTTGATAAACTTATCATCAGATCAAAGTGCTCGTCATCTTGATTCTAATGGTGTGAACAACACTCAAATATGAGTCCAAATGACAAAGTTATAACAAGTCAAAGTTTGATGTTGACTTGTCGAGGCAGTAGGGAGAATATGACATGGAAAAATTTCTGCGAATGAGGGAGTGCCATGTGGCAAGTTTCCACTAGGCCCCACATATTGCATATCAGTGAAAAGGAGTGGATTAAGGAGAACCAGCTCCTAGTGTTGCCGACTACGATTACAATATCACATATCGCAGGCTGTGATGCAAAATATCGCATATTGCAATCGCAGAATAGGGATGATGTTGCAAAAAGCCTCGATGAAAAGCATCAATTATGATTTCGCGATAGGCGCCGATTACGATATTGCGATGGGGGGCTGAACCCGAAATGTTAGATATTGCGATTTATAAATCTCAATGTGTCCACCATATCATAGAGCGCTGGAGCTAGGTTCATACACCTATGAGTTCCACGCCAATTGTGATTTTTAGGGAGGATCTGGATGTGATATTCTGTATCATGTGTTCTATAAATCCGGCGGGTCTGTATATCGCAAGATTCTTGTGTCTTGTTTTGGTCTGTCCGCCGATAAATTGGAAACACTGAGAAACATGCCCCCGAGACTCATGTGCAGTTGAGACAGGTTTGTGTTGTTGGAAAGGGGCTTCACTATTGTGGTAACGTTGTTGTTGTGAATCCTTTTGGCCTAATTCCACCTACTAACTTGGGTTATTATGTTAGAATTACCCTGATTTTGAGGGATGTCACCATGCGTATAGATACGACTATTTGTGTAGGGAGAAAGCAGAGATGATTGGCCAAATACTTAGAATCTATTGCACACAAGTAGACCTTGACCCTAGCAACAGACCAGAACCTCATCTTAAGCAGCAAGGAGGTTCCGAGAAGGTTGCAGAAGGCCCGATCTTCCAAATTGGGAGTTTGGATAGGTGTTGTTGCACTATTTTTCGCCAGGTATTTAGTGGCACTATCTATTTTTGAGGTTGTGCTCTCCATTCTCTACCCATCTTTCAACTTGGAGGTGTCAAGGTTTTCATTTCTTGTTGCTTGTATATTTGATCTCTTTTATGCCACTATTAGAAAGAAGGGTCCCCACTATTGAGCAGGGCCCAGAGACGTAGTCCAAGTTGGACAAAATCCGTAACCCAATCATTTTTTCATGGTTTTAGTGTCCTTCTAATTATTTCCACATTGTTTATGTGATTCTACATTCCATGGTTAATTAACTCTGTTATATGTAATTCTAATGAATCTATAAGTAAACTATCTTGGATCAAAAGATAATCTCCCAAAAAGAATGTTGCTCCAGAGGTGTTTTTCCTGTCATCAAGGTTGCCTGCCTAATTAACATCAACATAAGATTTTAATTCAAAGTCTTTTCCTCTCACATTGCATAAATCGAAGTCTGTTTTCCTTTCAATTATTTGAAAATCATTTTTACAACATTGACATGGCTTTCTCAAGGGTTGGATTGAAATCTAGCCACCAGCCCCACTTCTTGCATGATGCCTAGTCTTAAGGCATTGAGATACATCAATCTTCCAATATTTGATATGTAGGTTGTCTGATTTACAAGAGGATTCCATCCTCTTTACATAGTTTACAACCAGTAACCATGCGGGTACTAACTGGCTTGCATTCTTCCATCCTAAATTTCTTCATTGTTTCTCTTAAATACTTGGATTGAGAGATGAATATGCCTTTTTTCGATTGTGTAATTTGTATCTTGAGGAAGAAGGACAAGTTTCCTACCATAGACATATCAAATTATTTATGCATTAACTCAGCAAATCAATATCCCATCTATTCCAAGTCACTGCCAAAGATAATATCATCTACATAAACCACAAAAACTATAAAATTATCATCTTCAAATTTTATATACAAATTATTATACACGGTCCCTCTTTTGAAACCTTCTTGCTAAAGATGTTTGTACAATATGGCATACCAAGCTCTAGGTTCTTGTTTGAGCCCATACAAAACCTTTTCTAATATGTAAACATAATCTTTGTTTTTTGAGAGCACAAAACCTTCTGGTGTTCTATATATACTTCCTCTTCAATATCTCCATTGAGAAAAGTTAATTTCACATCCATTTTATATACTTTGATATTCTTATGGATGGTAAAATAAAGAAACATTTTGATGGCTTCCAATCTTGCTATAGGTGCAAAGTTCACTTCAAAATCTGTCCCTTCTATCTATGCATATCATTTGTAACTAGTCTTGCTTTGTTACTTATCACTTGTCCTTCCTAATATAGCTTATTCTTAAAGAACCATTTGGTGCCCAAAATGTTATTTTCTTTGGGTCTAAGGAAAAGCTCCCAAGTGTAATTTTTCTCAATTTGATCCAATCCTTATTTCATTTCCTTCACCTAGGATTTGTCTTCACTTTCCTAACTAATACTCTTGGGCTCAATTTGTGATGATAGAGAAAGATTTAATCATCTCGGACTACCAAGGAATTTCCTCCTAGTTTGAAATTCGACTCTAAGATCATCAATAATTTTACTTTCTAGTTGTTATTTCTACACATACCTGGAAAGATTTGTGTGCCTCTATGTTGCATCTTCTTCTTCAACTTTTTCTTTTGCTTCTACTTCTTCTTGATCTGAGAATATGTAGTCTAAAATTTATTCTTCACTTGAGTTTTCATTTTCTCTAGATGGCTCTAAATGTGGTCGTATTTCATCCACTAGAATATCAATGCAATTCTCAACCATTTTTTTCCTCTTGTTGAGGCACTTATATCATTTACTCTTGGCCGAGTACCCAGGAAATATACCTTCATTAGCTCGAGAGTCAAATTTTCCAAGATCCTTATCATTTTCCTTGATATAACATTTTCTCCCGAATACCTTGATTTGTTTCACTAATGTTGGTATCCCTTTCCATAGTTCATAAGGATTCCTATCACTGTTATGATTGAGTTATCTATTGTTTTCTAGATAGAAAATTGCTTGTGTTTCTTCTCCCAAAAAGATGTGTGGAACCACCCTTCATCTATCATTGCTCTAACCATATCTTACATTGTTCTTTTCTTTCTCTCTACTACATTCTACTATGGTGTTATGTTATGCAACCAACTCACAAAACTACATAAAAGATAGATAAACGACTTAACAAATAACCTCTTCAAGAGGGAAACCTCCTTTACATCACATAAATGAACAATTATTGGATGATACACCTGATTAGGCATCCTTGGTATGTATAGGAGTCTAAGGGGTCACAATATAATTAGAGAATTCATAACAATAATAGTGTAAGGGCACAACAATAATAATAGTGGGCTTCTATGGGGTACAACTATAACAATATGGAGAATACATGGGTACAACAATAACAATAGGGGGCTACACTAACAATAACAATAAGGGGCTACACTAGTATTATAGGGGCCTAACATGTCCCTCTCCTTCAAAAAATTGTTGTCTTAAATGATTGGGTAGTTATGTATGCTTTTGTATAAAATTATTATCCTCCCATGTGGAATCTTCACCAGGTAAGTTCCTCCACTTAATGAGATACTATGAAATTAATTGATTCTAAATTTGTTAGGTTCTTGTTTCCATGTCCACATTAGGCAAAAATATGATTTTTCCTTCTTTTTCAAGTTATAATAATACTTTTTTAACTGGAAGCTCGTCACTAATTACCTTATTTAAGCATGAAACATGGAAAACTGGGTGTACTCAGGATTATGCAGGAATCTCCAATTTATATGCCATAGTGCGAATCTTTTGAAACACCTTGTAAGGACCATAGTACTTGTGTGATAATTTATTATCCTTATTAGCTTGCTTGAGAGACATTTGTTTTATAGTTGTACCGTAAAAACACCCAGTCACCCACATCAGAACTTCTTTCACTACGATGTTGATTTGCCTATTGTTTGATTTAATTTTGCACCAGATTGAGGTTATCCTTTAATAGTTATAGAAATTGTTGTTGATGCTTGATGTGATATTCCACTCCATGAACCTTAGAATTATCTCTTAAAGATGATGTGATGGATGGTTGATGATATCCATAAAGTGCCATAAATAGGGTCATTTTTGCTACAATATGGAAGGACAGGTTATACCACCATTTAGCTAGAGGTAACCACTTGACCCATTGTGTTTGTTTATCAGATTAAATCAACAAAGATATCCTTCCAAACATTTGTTCACTATCTCATTTTTCCCATCAAATTGAGGATGATAAGATGAACTATGAGCTAATTGAGTGCCAAGGAAAAAAAAAAAAAAAA